>JAHPZR010054519.1:0-7500 GCA_019787425.1 Platygyra sinensis | reverse complement strand
CCATCACTTTTCAAGACTTTTTTGATGGGTCATTTGAACCATTCCTTTTCAGCTGGTGCAACAAGCATGGTGACAAAAAACTGCTCAATAATCAGTAAACATGTTATCATTTTCTTGGCACAATAGGTTACCATAGCAACAGTAGGACCTGTTAACCCCTGCTTAAGGCGCCTTTAATTATAGCTTTAAGGACTTATAATTCAAAAAGGGTAGGGTGAAATTTTTTTCATATTACATAGCTAATTGAGGGGAATGGTTATGAAACCAGGCAAACATCAATGAAGCAAACAAAGATGCCAAGGTTTATGTTGGAAGGTCTTCGACCGTGTATTAGATAGTTATTCCAAGGTTTTGCGCTTGTACCATGCATGATCATGAGTTAGGTAACCAACCCGTTTCTTAAATACTTTTGTTCTTGGGCCATCGTAATTTGATCAAAAATAAGACACGAACAGCAGTGATAAACATATTGAACTTGTTCATTTTGACTTGACGTTTCGTATGTACTCTACATACATTTTCAAGAGTAACCGTTGAAATGTAAAACAGCTATTTATATATAACAAAGCTATTGGTTAGTTCCTCAGTACGGAGTAAACAACTATTGTGTTTTGTGCAACGGCGGTCAAGGCCAGAAAAATGAGCAATAACATACAACAAAGAACTTGGACGAGTTTCAAAACCATTCCCCTCGATGAAGTATGGTTACACGTACACCGAGTCCGCACGTGTCGTTCATTAATGGCTCATCAGTCAAAAATCCTATTGAGGCGGGTGCAATGGCTAATACGGTGATCAGGAAATCAACGGGTTTATTTAAACTTGTCAACATGTTTCATTTGTCGCTACTCTCAGTCGGCTTGACTCAAGTGTTAAATTCACTAAGGTCACGTAAAAAAAACTCATCACAATGCAGTGAAATTCAGCCAGCCTCGTTCCCAGGGTCTCTCAGATGGGAGACCCTGGGAACGAGGTTGAAATTCAGTTTGAATTTAACTTCAGACATTCACGATTTATTTCTTATCTATTCTCTACTTGCACAAATCCCATAATACACCTCTTTCACCCCCCCGCCCCCCCCCAAAAAAAAATAAAAAAAAAATTGCATAGGCATTGTTTTAGATTACTCTTGGGACAAAATTTGGGGGGGGGGGTTAAAGAGGTGCATTATGGTATTATGCACGTAGTAAATTCACGATTCTCAGCCAAGGGCTTTTGCATTTCACGACTCAATACACTTTAATCACACGATCTTCCACGACCGAGCAAGAAAGGGGCCTGGTTCTATTCCTGGTTTGACGTCACAAACTCCTTTGCATGCATGTTAAAAGACTTACTACCATGCAAATCTAGTTCTGTGACGTCAAACCAGGCCTAGACGCCATGTTCCTTACTAGCTCAGTTCGTGCAACAGATGGCTAGATTTCGTTCCTTTTACCAGCCTGTTCAAAAAAGCACCAAGATTTAGTTTGAAAAAGGGCTCAATGCATTTCAAACGGGTGGCAAAGATTTATTTAAGCGAAAAAATTATTTTTTGGGCGTGAGATGCACTTTTATTGGCCCAAGACCAAAAAACCTTTTGTTTTACTAGCTACTCCTGAGCATTTAATAGCCCTGCTACACACGAGTAGGGAACTAATTATGTTCTTCTGTTCCTTAAAACCCTCACAAATAAAACGATGAATTTTTAATTTTCCATGCCAGCGCTTGGGTCTCGCGCCCCGCGGTGGCAGCTATCTCGAGTGGCCTTAACCCTTCGGGGTTACTCCGATCGCTCTAATCACACGAGCACGAGTCCCCAGTCCCCATTTTAATTTATATTAACTATCGCAGACCACTTTGCATCGCCTTTTCAAACGAGGCAACACTACTGCGGAACAAAATAATGTTTAGGACAAACTACACCTTAGTGTGACCGAGAAAGCGTAAAAGTTGCCTTTACAAGTAATTCAATGTCTTTGTTTAAAATTTTGCAGTATTGTCTCGTCTTATATAAGTTGCTCCAAAATTGGAAAGTTTGCCGAGCATCTTAGTTCTTATCTCAGTACAATTGGTACTTTTTAGTGGGGTGGAAAAAAGGAAAGAGATCAATTATATCGAGGTCTGTTTGATTTTTGACCGGGTAAACGATATGCATGGAAAAATCACTGAGATCACCGTGAACACGAACGATTGTATGATTCAATATGTTTACATCCAAACAAACGACACATACCCAGTAAGTTAGACTGACCAACACTGGCAAAAATTTAATTTTACATTTAGCATCCATAAAGTATCCACGTTATAAATCGAGAAGTAATATAATGGATATTTTGCCTCTTGTATTAATATAGACACGTCATTATCTACAAAGTTTCTCTATAGAGCCGTACTTAAAAGATATTTAATCTACACTTGAAAACTTGACCACCTACTACCTACTATACTTTTATTAATCTATTTATTTTTGAATTCATGCACTGCACCATGAATTCCACGATTTTTTTTTAACAATTGTGTTTTTACGCGACTAATGAAGCCAATAATTTAAATAAGCAAATATTCGAATCAACTTGAATTCACATAAATAGAATTACAAAATTCCATCGATGCCAGTATATATTTATGAAGGAATTACAGTAATGCTATTGAAAACTTTTGCACTCTCAAAAAATGATAGTATAAAAGCTACCACTTCTAGCCTTCCTAGGGAGTAAAAAGTACACAGTTACCTAAATTGCGTGACAAACTTAAACATATCACACAAACGACTGCGGTGTGATACGTTTGCGTCACTTCAGTTGTCCAACGTATTACAAAATGTACAAAATTGTTACGTCATTACTCTTTAGTACCCAAATTATTACGCAAGAGTTTCTCTTTAACAACAAAAACCTCTTCGCACAGGAAAATATTTTACATGAAAACTGCACGAAAAGGAAATTATATCAACAGTAGCCTCCATTTGGCGCGAAAATATGCGCGGATATTTGTCCTCGGACATTATCTGTTCGAGGAGCCAATAATGGCCAAGGGCAAATATCCCAGCATATTTTTCGCGCCAAATGAAGGCTATTGTTTATTTACTGGGACATTTCCCAGTGATCACGTGACGTCTCTTAGACGAATCGCACGCGAGCGAAAATAATTGATGGATTTTTAGTACATACATAAAACAAAAGAACAGAATAAACTTCTCAGCTGCAATTACTAGAAGGCATAAATAAATTTTATAGATCTTCAATGCTGGGTAAAGATCTTATGGAAACAATAATCCAGCGGATATTTGCGGTAATGATTAAAACTATTTGTATTTTTTGTGTGTTTTTAGCGCCCAGAGGTCATTTTCATAACGCGAATCAGTTCTTCTGAAGCAGTAAAACTTGTTTGTTGTCGTTATTTACAGCGGTTATCAGTCCACGCGCCCTTCAACGATTTTTTGCCATTTCAAAAACTAAGTTTGGTGGACGTCAATCAAATGTATCCATGACAATATTCGTGTTCATTTCGTCGTGTCAGTTTCACAGCCATGTTCGATCGTCGTTGGATCAGGAATAATCGCTCAGTTATTCTGACAAAGTAATTTGCAATTTCGCTGAGATGGAGGGCTCTTATGTAGAGGAAACATGGTTTGTCTTTGAATTGCATAGCATAAACACTTTTTGCGAGCGAAACGTTTGTGAAGAAGGCGGCGTACGAAACAAAATATTTAGAGCCGTGAGCGATCCGCCAAAGAGAAAGCCGAAGAAAGCTGAAGAAAGGAAAGATACAAGGTAGCTGAAAAAGTTGGCCTCAGAAATGAGTCGCTTTATGTGGAGATTGACTATTTATCTGCTTGTTATGGATGCAGATAATTTTCACCGCAGAAATTTTTGTCATTCGCCTTGCTAAAATACTGATAATCAAGGCATGCAGAGATCAATCTTGACGAGTTTCAAGCGTGGTTGGAATACTAGTACCAGACAGGCAAATTATATGCAAAGCAAACCGTCAAGAGAACCACACGGCAAGTGGGAATGTCAGTAATAAAAAGGTAACGAAAGCCGCAAGAGATTAGCAGTTAGACTTTTGTAGTTCATTCTGTAATAAAGTTTATATTTATATTTAGTTCATTCTCATGTTGTTGTGGTTGTACAATGTTTGTAAATTTGTAGCTTCAAAGCATTGCCCGTGAGCGAGACGAACGAAAAGGCGCTTCAAACGATTTTATAAGTCTTACTTCTCAGTTTCTGTTTATCGACGAGTCAAGTAAAGATATGAAAGAGCAACTCGGATACTCTGAGAATTTGACGCCGTTATTGTCATGGATACATTTGATTGACGTCCACCAAAACGTAGTTTTCGAAATGGAAAAAAATCGTTGGAGGGCGCGTGTGACTGATAACCGCTGTAAGAGCGGTTAATGTTGATACCACTCACGAAAGAAGCTCTCGCTTCCAGGAAATCTTCGTGGAAGAATCCAAAACCTTACGATCTATTATCGACCAAACACACCAAGAAAGACAAACGTTTTGACGTCATCTGGTCGTCACCAGGACGCACAGCAGCCGAACACACTGAGGGACGCAGTTCAGTTCCCGCCAAGATTACCGTTTCAAAGGGGCTCAGTCCCGGTTAAACGGTTTGAAAAGATTAGCTAAACTTTTCAAATCTGTTGTTTGCAATCCGTGTCAATCCTTGTTCCTTTATGGTTTATTATTATCTCTTTGATGTTTTTCTATCTTTATAAAGTGTTATGCATCAGTCAATTCCAGCAGTGCCCATCCCCCCCCCCCCCCCCCAGGCTAACCCCGGGTATTAGCATTTTTTACAAAAAATTGGGCAAATTCCCCGGGGTGGGGACAGATAAGCTGTCTAAATGCCACGGGGTGGGGGCGAAGAAAGAGGGCAAATGCCCCGTCCCCGGGATCGTCGCCTTCCAACACTTGTGCAGTTTTCTATTTAACTAGTGAATAAAACGGTCAGCTGTTCAGTATTTTAATGCAATGGTATTAAAGATGTCAAGGACAACAGTATGTGCTAGTTTATTCTGATTATATTTATTTCTTTGTATTTTGTTTTTAACAAAATTTTTATAGTTTTTTTTGTATTTTTGTTTTTCACCTTGTCGCTGGAAAGAATCAAGACATTTTAAATGATGATGCATCGCATTTTAAGCTCGCAAGATCTGTGTTGAAGATCGCATCAGTTGAATTCGCAAACCTTTAGTCTTTTAATTCCACTTTCGTGAATTTAAAAATTGTTAGGCTAGTTTTGAATGCGAAATGCGAAATAGTCATTCATGCAGTGTTCACCTGTTCACGTTAGTGATTGTTTTTTGATACAAAATATAGTTCACCATGTTGCTTATATTTATATGCTTACAAGTAATGAAGAAATATCTAAAATTGGGAAAACATATCTTTAAAAACATTGACAGGTTTTTCTAGTCCCTGACGGACAAGCCAGTCTTTGACAAAGGCCTCGTTCTTCCCTTTAAACTCATCCATCTTTCGAAAACACGTGTGTCAAATGCCCGGGGGTTAGCCCCTGGGTATGCTAATGTGATAAAATTTGCTAATGCCCCACCCCCGGGATTGACAACGTGAGCAAATGCTCCGCGGTTGCCCGGGGGGGGGGGGGGGGGATGGGCACCGCTGGAAATGACTGATGCATTATTTTCAGGTTTCTTTCAATTTAACAGTAATTTTGTCGATGCTCAAAATAACTCAAAACACCGTGACTGAGCCCCTTTAAGGTTACTATCCACCTTCAGGGGTGTCTCGCGTGCAAGTGATGTAGCGCGTCCGGTTTAAACTGTACATATCTAAAGCCCTATATCAAATTAAAGCTTATAGGACTGGCTATCAGACTACACTAAAAAGTTTGAAAACAAATGAATTGCCGAATTTTTCACGACCCCTAAATGCGAGCGCCCAAATCACCTTTTGAGCGTTACCTGTCAAAGCGAATTTTGTTTTTCGCTTATTTAACGTGTTCCTCCGTTTCCGGGGCCAAAGCGCTAAAAAAGAGTGTCTGCGATTTGCCATATTCAATTTCAGTGAAAAGTTACAAAACCTTTTTGAAATAGGATTAAGAAAATGTGGATTGATCGTACAAAAATCGCTCTTGAAAAAGAAGTATTTCGAAATAAAAAATTCGGAGACACACTTTTGTAGTTTATATGTAAAACTAGCTACTGTCAAAATTTGAGAGCAATCGAACAAATTCCCTTTGACTTGTAGCTCTTTAAAGTGTCCTCTTCTGGTGAAAAAATTGCTTCGAGAAAACAGCGCTGAAAAAATTTTCCTGCTTCGCAAACGAACTCCGTCCACAAACACAGTCAACTGGGTTCTCAGATAACTGAGCCAATCAGCGCTTGGAAAGTTTACTTCCGTTGGCTTCCTGGTGAAATCCCGCGTAATCTTCAATCAACCCTTAGTGTTTCGCATTGCGCTCTAAGCGAAGAGGATATTTTTGGCTGCTTTTTTTTTTCTTGAAGCTGTTGGAGCAAAATGCGGAAGATAACAAAGGGAACAACCGCTAGAAAGCAAACTAAAGCGGCTAGGCGGAAAAATCAAGTTCAGTAGTGAAAGACAACGCGGCAGCTTCAAATGAATCGATAAACTTTAGAGAGAGAATTATTATGGCGATTTCAGAAATTTTGGCATGTTTCACTTTCTCCCTTGATAATAATGGTGATATTCTGATGTTGATAGAAATAACTTTTGATTGATAAGAAAGCCTTTCAATCCAATGTCACTGCCGTATTCGGTAGGATGAACAAACATCCATACAGCAATCGAGCCATTCCTTCATGTGAAATGGCAAGAACTTTTTCGTTTATTTATGACAGATTCGACGGAAACTCTTCAGCTGATATGTTGGAAAAAAGCACGTCGAATTGGATAAGAAGAGTTAAGCCAGCCAGAAAGAACATGTACTATCATTAAAGCGCCTTTGTCAATTAAAACTCTTGACTCGATCTTTTGCAGGCTTGATCCCAGATAGCCGTAGCTTCAGCTTTCCGCCAACTTTCGCTTGTTCGTTAATTGCTGTATTTTCATTTTTGGTTCGCTTCTTCGAACTGGTCCACGGACATTTCCATGGTCTAGGTTTATTCATACCTAAAATAATTACACCAAGGAAGATGCTTGCGCGTGGTGGCTGATCAACTGAGTAGCCAGTTCTAATCCCGCGAAAGTCGTCTCATCATAGGGCTGTCAATTCAAGGGGTAAACTTTTACTTCCGGCGTAAACGTGAAACTGCGATTTCTCCGCCAAAATGTAGTCTTTTTCAATAATTTTTTTAAAAAAATTTAGATCACACTTCGACCAATATTTTGACTCAAAAATCCAGATTTGAAGAAAATTATCGATCTGAAGGTGCATAGTAACCTTAAGTGTCTCAATATTCTGAAATCCTCCCCTTTCTTGTCAAAAGACAAAAAAAACTGGGTCAGAACTGTCAATAAAAACATTAGCTTTTAAAGCTATTGATCTATTGAAAATTTAGTGTTATTCACATATTTATCGGTT
>JAHPZR010054518.1:0-12500 GCA_019787425.1 Platygyra sinensis | reverse complement strand
TAACAAACAAACCGGAAATGAAAATAACAATACGGAATTAAAATGGTAGCCACAGACTGTGATAAAACACTCTGGTCATTTGAGAACACTCGAGAAATGTAGAAAACACTCGCCTGCGGCTCGTGTTTTCTACATTTCCCTCGCGTTCTCAAATGACCATCGCAGGGGCGTAGCCAGGAGAGGGTTCTAGGGGTTCCAGAACTCCCCCTCTCGCGCCAAGGAACCCCCCTCTCCCATTTTCAATAGTGTTTTTATCCCAGCAAGGGTGTAATGGACTCTCGATTCCTGAAATTCTTCGTTTTGTTTTATGCTTGCAATAAGTACAGTGAACGCCATTGTGGTATCTATTTGCGTTTCACTTTCATTTTTCCAGACATAAGCAGAGTTGGGATTTTTGTGTAACAAGATGCACATGTGTGCAGAAATGCCTGCGAAATTAGTAGACGATCCATTGGTGTTGTTCTAGAGATCTAGCTGTCTACGAGGCATACACTAACAGTAATAATGTCACGGACGATCTCCAGGAACTCCGAGACAACATCGAAGACATCCGAGTGGTTCGATCTGGCGGTCACTACCGCGGCAAATGTAGCTGTTGTACCTTCCATCCCGCGCCGGACCGATCAGCAGTAGCATCGCGACAATGTGCCAGCCCAGACACCATCTACACTACTATAAGAGGGCAGTTGCTATTCCCCTTCTAGACCATCTACAATCAGAGGTGAAAACATACTTCAATCCTACTAATGATGCTGTCTTGTCCAGCCTCTTTAATCTTCTTTCTCAGCTGGTAGCCGTCGGAGACAGAAATCCTGACATTGATGCAGCGCTGGAGATTTATGAGAACAACCTTCCTTCTCCTCATGTGGTTGTTGAGCTCTTGCGATGGAAGAGAAAGTGGTGCAGCACTGAGGATGCCGACTTTCCCACCTGTGCAGTTCAGACACTCGCAGCATGCGATCGAGAGTTCTTTCCGAACATCCACACCTTGATCCTCATTTTGTGCACATTGCCGATGACGTCAACTGAATGTGACCGTTCATTCAGTGCACTAAGAAGGTTAAAAGCATGCCTGAGGTCGACCATGTCAAGCGAGCGAGAGTCTGGGCTGGCGTTGATGAACATCAATTACCACCGAGACATAAATATCAAGGAAGTGATAACAGTGTTTGCTCAACGGCAACCAAGGCGTCTTCTGTTTGCGTAGCGTAAACGCCAAAGTCTTGTATGTACGTAATGTAAGGATTTTAGACCAACCGTTTTCGTTGGAAACAATTTGGAACCCCCCATCCTAGAAATGCTTGCTACGCCCTTGCATCGTGTTTTATCACAGTGTAATACACGGCTTAGGCTTCTTTATTTGTTTTGTAACATAGTGTATTGCAAGTAGGCAATGTAAGATTAAGCATTTGCAAGTAATGAATGTAAACTGTTTAACGTAGAAAAAAATATTACATAAAAAAATATTTTTTCTTGTTATGTTAGAATTTTAGAACGAGGATCTAAAAGACATCGGGAGAACATCAGAGTCAGTCGCAGCTTTGCTGGTCAGTAGTTTTTTGTTTTGATTTCTCTGACACTTTACTTTCTCCTTGTACAGTCTGTTCTCGTGACCAGTTAAAGTATTTGATTTTTTTTTCTTACCTGATGAAGGGCACTTCCCGTTCTGTAGTCCGCAGAAATCCCCAGCCTCGTCCCTATGTGCAAATGGTGTTGCGCGCGCTTACCTCGGGTATAAATTTAACAAATTGACGTCAGTTTTTTATGCGTCTGTCCTGTTATTGATCATGAATTTCGTCATCACATTGTCAAAGTAGCTGTGGATCCACGAGGCGATAGAACATATGAGAACATTATATGAACATTATATGAGAACATATGTTTAGGTCTGAAAATTTGCTAGAAAATGGAAATAAAAATCGATGAAACTTACCATGTGGCGAGTTCTTGTGGTCCTTAATACGTACACGTAGTTTTTGGGAAAAATAGTCTTCGTCACCTTTCCTTCATAGTAAAGTGGCAAGGTAGGAGGCTGACGCCAAAGTCGGGCTTCGATCGATCCAAAACAAACGCGATTTTTTTTCGCGAAAATCGAATCCAGTCGCTAAATAAACACGCTAAGCTTGTGGAACATAAATTTCTCTAAGCCATGGATCCACTGAAGCCTCTCCAGCTAGCAACGCGAAGCCACCAGGCTCCGTAGAACTTGTACGTTAACCTACAAAAATGGCGACACGAAACCGTTGCCATCAATCCTGGCACAGCTCAAAATGGCGCTGAGCTCGGGGCGCCTGGCGACGAGTATAATTAGTCCCCGTGCAGGGAAGGGAGACCCAGATTGCCCGAAGACAAAACTCCCCGTCCGACTTCACCGCGACTTGGTAACAATGCACTCAACCACAGCTTTTGCATATATTAGCACCGTTATCATTTATCAGAGATGGTTGATCACAACAAGAGTCAATTTTAATTGACAGTTTTTGTAGCTGTTGATCACAAACTGTACAGTCTATATTTAAGCATCAGAGGACGTGTTTCATGTTTGCATAGCCTCATCTAAACACAAGGGGGGCTGGGAGAATTCTCGACAGTTATGCAAACCCTGCACAACTGTTGAGAATTCTCCCAACCCCGCCCCCCGAGTGTTTAGATGAGGCTATTGCTTTTATAAAATATTTCTCAAAATTAATTCGACGAATGAAGGGAAATTTTTTTTATTAACAAATTTATCCAAAAAGATTTCCTCAATACACGCTCTAGACAATCGCCTTTCCTACTAACCAATCAAAACGCGGATCTGATAACGCACGAACCAATCAAATTTCACGTTAGAAAAGTCCGAATCAAAGTTCAAATTTGTGGAAATCGCCAGCTAGCGAGCAAGCGAGCGCTGTATAAATGAAAGCGATATCAGCTTTGATCCTTATAAACGTTTGGGAGAAATGCCTAAAGTTCAGTGAAAACAGAAGAAATATTCAACAGATTTACGATTCTGTAAGGAAAGAACTTCAAGATGAATGTCATTGTGCTTGATCGCTCTTGAAAGTAACGTGAACTTGCCTGACTTGGCAGCCCGAGAAGATGGTTGAGAAGTTGAATCGCTCATCGTACTTTGTGAAGCTTTGCTGGTTTCATAGTCAGAAATTCCGAGCCGTAACCCCCCGCGAAACGTAACGAAACACCGCCATGTGCTCTGCTCTTATTTATAGGAAAATGTATGGAACTGATCGTTCAATCGATCCCTTAAGAAATTAAGGTGGTTGAATTTCTTAGCTCGCATCCAAAGTTCTTTCGTTGTGATAATACCGTTAATTTGGAAGTGGTTTCGTTGCTGGAAGTACTATAATTCTTGCGGATTTTGCTTTTGAACAATCGCACAATAACTACGAGGATCCGCCATACTAACCTTTTAATTTCATGCAAACCATTGACACTTTTTGAAAGCTTCTTCATCTTGCTAATGAATGGAATCATGCACTCGAATGTGGAACTTCAAGAACACATGTAGTGCTTTCAATGTCCATAATATTTGGCTCTCTTCGAGCTGGATATCTTGCGGTTTTTTTCATTTAAAGACGCTTGAATTTCCCGAAAATTTCTCCGCTTTGTCTGCACGGTTTACATAATTGCTCACACTAAACAGCCGATGTACGCGGGCTGTTTTCTCCGCTTCAAGTGTACTTTTCATAACCAAATTTCACCGCCATTTTACATATGCTTGAAGCTATCTTCCAGGCTTCTTTTAGCAATTTTTGAAGTAGACAGAGCCTGGGACTTGGATTCCCTTCTGCGTGACATAAGAGTCACCGATCGAAAATGATTCTCGATCTGCTTCACGGCTACTCAAAACCGCTTCAAAAGCCTTCTTATTCATACAAAATCGAAAGGGAGGAAAGAGGAGACTATCGGTATAGATTTTAAACAGCTTATTTTGGTGAAATTATCTTTGACCTGCAATAATAAATTCGAAATAATCTTTATGTTCTGCGACTCAAAGTTTGCTTGCCGGCAACAGCGCTGGCGTGACTTGTTTACGAGAAAGCCGTGAGCCAATCACAACACTGACTGTAGCGACCTATGTAACGCCTCTCATGGTTCGGAATTTCTGGCTATGTGGAATCATAGCACAAGCAGGCAGGGTTGAGTTTTCTGCAGTTAAGTCAGAGGGCATTAAATCCATCATTCTGGTGAGCTGTCTGGTATTTTCTTCCAAGTTTTAATGGTCATTTTTTGGACATTTGACATCCAAAACACGGCAACTGCTTGGCGTGTGAATTTCCTTTGAAACATTCGCAGTCTGTTGCATATAGTTCGCGTTTAATTTTATTGTACATTTTTTTTTAAAAAAAATGTGATTTTGAGAGTTTCATTGTAGCATTAAAATGCAAAAATTACCTTGAAAAACGTTTACTGCGTATTTTGTTGCATATTTTGTTGTCTTCGCTTGAGCTCGCTCGACGAGGTCGTGTAGCTTACTAACATCGAGGCATGCAAAATGCTGTTGTTCTTCTTTCTTTTGCTTTTTTTTCCTCGGGCTCAGAGGAGAAGAGATGGTCAATTCCCAAATCAACACTTGGAAAAGTTTTCTCCGCTTGAATCCCTTAATATTTGAACTTGAGAGTTAGACTAACGGCTTTGAAATGGTTTCAAAATGTGCCAGGGAAACATTGAAAACAAGACGTCACAACCTTGTTTGCATACTCTCATCTAAATTCACCTATCGACCAATGAGAATGCGCGTACTGTCTTAAATATTTTATAAATTCCAATATAAACATTTCATTATGTAGTTCGGAACGCTGCAGTGATAGGAATATTATGATTTTAAATAAAGTGAACGAATGAATGAACACAGTTATTAATTATTTTCTGCGAATGACATCTAGTGTTTCCGAGAAATGCCACACATTATAAACACAGACAGATTAATTACCATAAACCATCAAATAAATTTTCGGGGTCTGAAACGCACGATGGCACCATACGATGGCTCAAACGACTTTCCACAGCCTGGAAATCATTTTGAGACATAAGGGATTTTCGAGGCTCTCAGAGAATAATTGCAATTTTGTTATCGAGAAACGACTTTGCGAGATTCAGCGGTTGGAGCCATGTTTAGTTTCACGAGGGAGCAAATGGTGAAGACTTTTTGGTGTCATGCGCCAGTACCACCATGTACTATACTACTCCTGTTATGTTGGCGAAACAACCCGGCATTTTTCCACACGCGTTGGTGAGCTCTTTGTCGATGACAGGGCCTCGCACATTTTCAAACACCTCCAGTATTCTGAACATTGTCGCGCTTTGTGTTCAGTAGACTGTTTCCATACTTTAGATCACGCCTCTACGTGTTTCCAAATTAAGATAAAAGAGGCATTTCATATTCAAAGAGAACCGCCTTCTTCGAACCAAGAATTACATCATGTAAATCTAAAACTATCCTTTTAACTCTAACATTGTCACGTTTTATGTACATTCCGTTGTTACTTGCATTATCAGCATTTTTTCTTTCCTATAGACCCTATGCAAATATGGCTGCCTTTATATTATTCTTTTGTTTAAAGACCCGGTATTGCCCATTGAGCATTACACGCTGCGATCTCTTGGGGGCCATTTTTGTGATGTTGAAAATTCTGAGGCTTTTTTTGCGGCCAGTATAGAACTCCTTAATAACAATGGACGCCTCGCTCCCGTGAAAACCAAAACAACAACAGAGGCGCGCAAATCATAATGGCCAATACTGGGCCTTTAAATTAGCCTCTCTAACCTCGTTTTTGAGACAAAAATTGTAAAGAATTTGTTATCCCAAACGAGGTTAGTGAGGCTATTTTGAATACGAACAAAAGAATAATTTAATGGCAGCCATTTTTGCATAGGGTCTATAAATTCAACTTTTAACGCTTTGTACATTAATTAACTGAAGATGACAGAAGTTTCTGTGGAGACATGTATTATAAAATTACGAGTGTTGTCATTTTATTGAAAGTTCTGACTTCCTTGCTAATATGAAAAACGCAGAACAACTGATACGATCTAGTGAAAATCAAACCGACAGAGTCGGAAGCACAGTACCTATTCCGCTTATGACCGAGTCGCTCATGACGCTTAAGATCTACTTAAAACTAGATTATCGGTGGTTTTACATTGTTTCATCGAGCCAATCAGGAGAGACCCTGTAACAGCTGCACCCTAGCTGGTTGCTATGTAAACAGCCTACCGTATGTGCAAAGGAGTCTTTTGATCGGTTCGAACGTCGTGATGAACGCTGTTACCATTGGAGGTCTCATTAAAAAAGATCTGAAGGAAGCCTATTTTCTTCCACAGAAACCGTCTTCGTATTGCGAAGGGTACAGGTTCTTGAACGATAAGGAATACCAGGTTTTTGATTACCCACCGTGTCCATTGACGTTTCGCCAGTTTGTATCGCCATTTCGAAACCTTCCCGCAGCCGGGAATGAAATTCCAATTATCATGGAATGTAAACCGGAATCTTACTTGCAACAGCACTGGAAACAATGGCTTCCCGCGTTCCCTCTCGCAGATATCAAGTCACTGAATGAAGGACTGGAGGACGAGATTCCGGTCGTGACCACAGCGGCGCTTCAGGGTATCCCAAAGCTCAAGCACAGCGTACATCCGGACGTTTTGTACCAGGTACAACTAAAGAGCTCGATACTTAACATTAACGCGCCTTCGCCAAGACACCTTAGCGAAGACGCCATTTCTTATCCTTGCATGGTTAAAGTCGGCATGAGCTCTGGTGGTCTCGGGAACCGTCTCATCGAGAATGAGAGTGAATTGTCCGCCATTTTGCGACAGATCAGAGGTGACTGCCACTGGGAAGGAGAGATTGTGTTTCAAGAATTCGTCTCTGGGGTCAAAGAAGTGCCTAGCTTCCAATTTTATCTACACAAATCGGGGGAAATATTCTGGGTCGGTACAACAACGGGAGGATTCGATGGAAGATTTGCCTGGACTAGTGGAACAGTGGACTGGGACAAACAAGAGGAGTATGAACAGCTTGTGTACGAAGAGTTCACCCTACCTGTTAAGAATTATCTCCATGACCGAGGCTACTTTGGCTTGGTCACTTTTGAGGTTCTTATCACAGACCACGGAAAGTACCTGGTTGATGTTAACCCAAGAATTGGTGGCGACACCACGCACTTACTACTGGCTCGTTACATGGCTTTGGACATTGGTCTGAAGCATTCAGCAATTTTCTGCTACAACAAGCACAGAACCACAGCTAAAAAGTTCGTCGAAAAGGCAAATGCCATCAACAACAAAGGCAAAGGTATGATTATTGTACTGTCTGCCGCTGATATGGACGAAGAGTGTGAGTCTTACTTGTCTGTTTTTGCCAAGACACAGGAAGAGGTGCAAACCCTTTATCAGGACTTAAAGCGCAACTGATACGAGTGCGGATGGATTTTCTTTCATTTTAAATGACATGGGTGATATTAACAAAAATGTCGATTTTTTTAAACAAAACAAACTGTTGACGAACAGAAACCGGTTCACTGGATAGGCTACTATATCAAAGTCTCTATTTCTGATATGGAGACCATTGGCTTTTGTACTTGTTTAGTAAATTGTAGTTCAGCGGTTGTGGGATTAGATGATTAGGTGAGATATTGATGTTAACCTGTGTTGGCTCAATCCTCATGCTTACGAGAAAGCTTACGAACTGTCATTTGCATATACTGAGTATGCCTTTTTGGTCGGGTAAAAGAAAATGTATTTAAAGATAATAAGCTAAGAGAATTCTATTAAACTCGTACATAGTAGTAGTTAGTAGTTGCTAAAAAGGATTTATTTCTCTTTGGTACTTTAGACGACATAAATTGTCTATACTGCGAAATGAATGACTCCATAATTCACACCTTCCGCAACTGTAATTGGAGCCAATCATTCTTCTCGAAAGTCATAAAATGGTATAACAAGACGTCTAAACCGTTAATGTGCCATCACACAAAACTGTAGTCAAGGTAAATATGTCACTAAAGACATGATCAGACATAGCAGCAAATTAGTTGCAATGTTGTCTTAAATAAGATTACACTGGTTCTCGAATGGCTGCCATATCAATATCTGAAGCATATAAATTTTGTAACTCAAAACAGGCCTCAAGTAGAACTTCAAAAAATTCGCTTTGTTTAATATGTCTTATAGAATCTTCAAAGATTGCAAAGTTAAGGTATCAGCACCGGCAAAATTGGAGGATTTTTGCTTGATCTGTTTTTACTCTGCTTGTGTTGCTTTGTATTCCTATTTCACGGAAACATAGATTTAAGGACAATATACGTGCACAGAAACGAGAACGAAGAAGCTAAGATTTGTTCGTTTACCGGAAGTGAACGGTGTTTTTGAATGAGGAACTGGGCCGGTTGTTAAGGTTTTTACTGATTTATCGGTTTTTCTGGGCGATATTTTTGTCCCGGTGGCTGGTTTGTGAGGTTGGTTTGATTACTCAAACATCGTTTCTTTCGTGGACGCCATATTTGTTTTGAAAACTTCTCCCTAGGCCACAAAAGCAAATTTTTGAGAAACCGGAAGTCTGGGGCGAGTTTCGCCTAAGCAACGGATGAACAAAACAGTGTTTTTGAGGCCTGCGAGCTTTTATCACAGTGGAAACCAATCCAAAATGGCGGCATGGAACCCGAGTGGCTACAAACATGGATTTTGCAGGAGTTTTCGTCAAATCTTTGACATATTGGCAACGATTTTGGTGTAACAGCATATTTGGCAGCAAGATTCTTTATATGTAGATGAACGATCGTAGTTTCAGCCCCCAGTCATATCTGTTATTTAAAAAATCCGACAAGAACTGTAAAGCTACAAATGTAAGGTTGGTCTTTTTTACTAAAAATGTTTCACTTGAGGATAGGCCCGAAACTACTTCGGTGCATTTTGTGACAATATAGGCAATTCCAATTTAATTCCGCTGTATTTCCAAACATTTAGAGACAAAAAACAAATTTCAACATATTGAAGCTTTAACAATTAACCATCCAAGCACAGTAGGGTGTCCATATGTAAAAAATAGGCCCGCAATGCGTACATGTGTCTAGTACTGGGTAATTGAGTAATGGGTATATGGCTATATAGGATTGCGTTAGACTTCGTGAACGCAGTTAGGATTTATCCGTCATAGAATACAGGTGTGGAGGCTGGGGTATAATGTGAAGCTCTAACAGTCTAGCAAAGAAATATGGCTAGAATTAACAAACCTGTTGAAGGTGATATAGAAAAATTAGGAGGAGTAGAGGTTGGTCTGCTTTGGGGCGTGGTTGAAATTACTGCAGACATTTTTCCAGAACTATTGCTAACTATTATGTATTTGTTATTTTTGACATCACAGTGGTAACAATGAAATGAATTAAAAATAACTTTATTTCAAGGGAACTAATTGTAAATGGGAAATACAAAAAGTATGTGTAATTTTTTAAGTTACTTAAGGGGCCCACCATTTAACTCTTGAGGAGGTGGGGGGGGGGGGGGGGGGGGGGGGGCGGAGGTGGGTTGACTTTGAAAAAAAATTTCCTGCAAGCGCTTGTGGGGAGAAAAAAATTGCATGCAGTACAAATGAAATAGAAAAAAAAATTTGCACTGCTGCAGGCAAGAAAAAAAGTGTTGAAAAGCTATTTCATCATTCCTAGGGGGCTTTACAACATCCCAGCAAAACTGCAACCATTCCGGATAATCTGGAAGGCAGCGAGCCACTCTGGTTAGGCTCTTAAAATAACATACTGATTGGCCTAACTAACACTCTGGTTAGCCTAAACAACACACCGGTTGGCCTACAGTTAGCTTAGGTAGCTTGCGGTTTGCCTTTAAGGGATTTCTTGCTTGCTCGGTTCACATGTTTCCAAGTCAAAGGAGTCATGCAACCCATTACGGTTAACATAAATTACACATTGGCTAGCCTAGTTACACTGAAAATTGAAAAGATCTGTTTCAGCCCTAAAGTGTCAATTCAGCCCTGCTGGCCAAAGTCTGATTCAGCCCTTCCTGGAGCCATTTGAGCGTAACCTGGGCCAAAAAAGCTACATGAAAAGGTTATTCCAGCCCACGGTAGGGCCCATTTCCGCCCAGGGACCAAATCAGCCCTAGCTTATTGGACTGTATTGGCCCTGATTTAAGGGAGCCAAATTATACTCAAAAATAGGACTGTGTTTTACTCACCGAAACGGCCCTATTTTTAGGGCTAAAACAGATCTTTCTGATTTACAGTGCAGCACTGCAGTTAGCCAAAAGTTCCTTAGGTAGCTTACGGTTATTGGGGTCAGGGATTTCTGGCTTGCTGGCTCGCACTCCCCTCCTTTTATAGCAGTTACACACTTTATGCCCTCACATTTTATAGCCAGCAGCATTACACATGCAAAATTAGTTTTTATGGAAAATGGGTGCATTATGATGGACTCAAAGAAAAGCAATGCCCAGGAAGTGGCCTGTTTGAACAGCACACAGCCCAACTCGAAACGCCATCACATTGCTTTTATGTTCAACTTTGAGGTACTCAATTGAGAAGTGGACTGTAAAGAGGCTGAACAAAAATTACTAGATTTTTCAAATTAGACCATGATCAATTAACTTTAATTCTGCTTTCACATTTGTTTTGGAGATTTCAGTCCACTTTTAAATTGTAACTAATGGTTCTAGCAGTAATTACCATGCTATGAGTATTTCTCAACTGCTTTTTGCTATTTTTTGCAATTTTTTTTAGTTAAGAAGCTAAACATTTTCAAATCTACCCGTGAAGCATCACTTTATAACATGAGAATATTGTTGTTTAATAGGTAATATTAAATGATTCTAACCATGCAGCTATACAAGAATGATTTTGTATAGCTTACAGCTCCATATAACAACTATTACTGCAATAACTACAATGTAAATGTAAATACATTCTGTAAATGCAAACACGAAAAACTTTATTGAGGAAAAAAAAATGCAGAGAAATTAGGCGAGAAGAAAAATATCCTGCCCACCAGGTTGCAAGAAAAAAAAAAATTGCTGACCAGAAATCAACCCCCTCCCCCCCACTTCAAGAGTTAAATGGTCGGCCCCTGAAGAAGCATGTCTCTTCAAACAGATGAAAACAATACAATGCAAAATTCATAAGAATAATTAAATGGCGGTCTAGTGACTAACATTTTAAACTACTCTACTTCATCAACTATAAGGAAACTATAACTAAAAGGATGGCGAAGTAAACAGTATAGATTCTATGTCTGCTTAAGAGAGTTCTTAAAACTTCAGCAGCATAGCCAGTTAGCTTAGCGATTTGGTGAATACCATCTAATGATCTTAAAGTAAGATTCATTGTGATGTCATTCTTGCCCTACCAGTCTACCTGTAAATAACAGTTTGTGTACGCGTTCAACTAATGGCTTTCATCCAACTTATGAATAAACAGCAACAATAAAAAGAGGAATTAATAACTATAATAACGTGGCTGTTTACTGACTGACATTTTCAACTACTTTGCTTCTTTGATTATAAATTACACAGATGGGTGGCAAATTAAACAGAAAAGAGTCTGTCTGCTTGAGAAAGGTCTCCTTCTTCAATGGCATAGCTAGTTAGCTTAGCAATGTGGTGAAAACTATGTTTAAACCCCATTCTGTTGTCATTCTTGTCTTGTCATTCTACAATGTACGGTAATATATCAGAAATACCAATGGGTAACTTTAGCAGTTACTGTAACTATTTGGCCAGGACAAACACATTTGATGGTCGACAGGTTCATTGCTGTGGGAAGTTTAACCTTATCAAAGTCTATTGCTGGAAAATGTTCAACGGTTGCATCATGACCAATCAGCAAATCTTCTGCATTTGATTTTGTGTCAATGCGGAACTTCTTAATTTTCACTGGGGAGTTTGCTTGACTCAGGCTTGTAAATCTCTTCAGTTTTGGTGGCGAAAAACACACTCCCTGGACAGTTTTTTTCTTTACCTTGAAGTTGTCAGTCAAAGTAACTTTCCTTTTTTAGTGGAGAAATATTGTGGATGTATCCTACAAACTCCGTTGTTGCCTGATCACATAGGTTTTTCTGTGTGGCAGATACATCAGGTATCTGATCACTACTCTCTATCTGTCCAGTACCACTGGGTATTTGGTCAGCCACGTCCACCTGTCTCGTAACGCGAGATGTTAGCATCTAAAATTGAAATAGAAAGAGAAATTTTCAAAAAAGAAAGGAAAAAGGAAAGAAATATGAGGACTGGTGATAAACATACACATACCATGCAAAACAACTGGGAACATGTAAAAACATCTGTTTTATGCAAATTTCTTCAAGTAGAGTTTTCTAAGCAATATTACAGTGCTCTTAGGATTTGCTAAATCTACATATCACCATCCATACTATTTCAATTTCATCATGTTCTTAGACATCTGTGAAATGTTTGTTTTACAACAAGGTCACGTTGTTTGAATAAATACACATATTGCGTTATGGTCCGTGAAATATGTTTCTAAAATGTGTACATTG
>JAHPZR010054516.1:0-20280 GCA_019787425.1 Platygyra sinensis | reverse complement strand
TCTCACAGTCTCAAGTAATTAAGGCAAGGGCCTCCAGTTATTCACCCGAAAAGGTAGGGGGTAGTCTATCTTTTAAGGCTTCAGTTGTAGCAGCATGAAACTTTGCCAGGTTAAAAGGGTGTCAACTTTTGTCAATTTGGCATGCCAAAATATGCAAATTAGGTCACGTGACCTCTTAAAGCCAAAAAATCGTTTTCGTCAAATGGGAACACTTTTCTTATTTCCTAAAACTTATGGTGTTCATTTCATGATTTTAAGGCGAGGAGAAAGATCTTTTCTGCGCTTGGAAAAGTTAAGATAGTTAAAAAGAAACTTTTTAAAAGGCAATTACTTTTATCGGGGGACTGGGAACTAGTAGAAAAAACACGTTTATTTCCAAAATCAATGAAATATTTAACAATTGCCAAGCATAGTTCCTTTGCTGTTGTCATTAGAACGTGTCCTGTACCAGTTCAGTTAAAACCTTCTTTTTATAAAGTGTTAGCATTTTTGCTTAAAGATTTCCCCGGTTTTTTTGGCCGTATCAAGTCACATGACCTAATTTGCATACGTTTGACATGTCAAAAAAATCCCTTTATAATATTTATTTGTCTACTACGAGTTTAATGTTGTTATGAACAAAGCCTCAGAAGATGGACCACCCCCCAGCTTTTTTGGGAAAGTAACTGCTGACCCAGGCCTTAATTTACCTGAGGTTTTTGATACCTCTGTTTCATTTACATTTTTCTCTAAAACCCTTGATCCTTTAATCACCAAAAATGGCAGCAAGCAAGTTAACAACACAAACTTCAACTTTTTGATAATTAAGCTGACGTATGTACCGTTGCCATGGCATAATGATCAAATATAAACAGGTGTTTAAAATCGGTTTTGTTTATTTGCAGAAAATCTAGTCATTAGATTTTCTTTATAATTTGCATGCAACAAGCTTGTAACGATACTCGCAAGTTAGCGCTATTTTAATAATAATTTAACAAACAGATCTTTAATTATCCCTCTTTGAAGGTTCACTGGCATATCTTGAATTTCCTTTGTTTAAAGTTCAATTTTTTTCAATCCTCCAGTTACTTATTTCCTAAAGTATTTTTGTGCCAAATTTCGTGAAATTCTAATGAGTGGTTCTCGAGAAATAAGCGCCTCCGAGAAGTCAATTTTTCACTCAATCGCACTTTTTTCGACTTACTACGCATGCGCTGCATTTAACTGGGTTCTTTTAGCAACAAAGAAATAGCAGAGCTGAGTTCTTTGCATCGTTACCTTTCTAACATACCTTTGTAATAAAAGAGTAAAACCATCAATTCAATACATTGTGTTCATTTGTGAAGAAAAAATAGTACAGATAGCGCAGACATTGAGCAAATAAAATGATCGCTCTATTTATGCCATGTTTGTTTTTATGCAATACTTGTGCGCGCGCTGAATCGCGTTAGCAAGAGCGCGCGCCAAAACTGTGTTCGGCCACCTTAATCCGCGATACGCAAAAAGATTGCGCCACGCGTTGCATTCTGGGTAGATCGACATGTCGGCCCAAAATTTACTGTATTTGTATGGGAATTTGACGGCAAATAATATCCTTATAAAATAAATTCTGAACAGTTTATGAACAGCGGAGTTAAGATACTAGACAAAAGATTGTATTGACCAAATTTGAGGGATGCAGCTGTTATACAAAACGTTCAGTTGCGTTTTAATTTTTCACAAATTTGTTTATAATTTTTCCCGCCAAAAACAGGCAAATGTATGGAAAGTTTAAAACGTGGCTGAAGGCTTTCTAGCACAGCTACATCCCTCAAATTTGGTGAATACACTCTTTTGCCCAGTATATTTATTTTGCAATTCATACATTATTCAGAATCCATTTTTAAAGAAAGTTATTTGCCATCAGATTCCCATACAAACACTGTGAATTTTAGGCCGATATGTCGATCTACCCAGAATGCAGCGCGTGGCGCCATCTTTTTGCGTATCGCGGATTCGTGTTCAATTATATATCGGAGTGTTTGTTTTGCACGGGCGCGCCAGCTCGGTATGTGACTGTTGACGTGTTATAGGCTCCGCAATACCTTTAGTCCAAAATATTCTTGAGTAACGCTATTTTAAAATGTACAAATATACCTTGTAATGTAATGTCACAAGCAACATGTGCAGTTCTACTCAGGTGTACAAAATGTAATATCCAAATTGCTGTTGTAGCGTGACCGCCTGATCACGTCAAAAAAGCCGAGTTAACAGAAAACCAGATAGCATTTGAAATTCTCAGCGCACTACGGTTATCGTAATGAGTTGATACGATGGTTCATTTCTATGGCCTTTATATGGCAGTTGTGTTTTTGTGGCCAATTTAGACTACAAGTAGTCCCTCTTACACTTGGCACGTCGTAGTCGCTTAGTGTGTCGTGCGTGACGCGTAAGGAAAATCTCACGCGAGCAGTTACGGTCACGATCAACGGACTAACCGAAAGAGGCAGTACTCTATATCTAAAAGCGATTCTGCACTTTGTGAAGCAAAAGTGATTTGTGGGACAACGTCGCCTAGAGTCACTGTCCTTGCTTTGTTTTATGAAGCGGTTAACTGGTTAACGGAGACTAAGAAAATCGAAAAAAAAACACGAACACATAAACTAATTGGACAAAACAATTAAAACCACAAACCCGTCAAAAATCGATGCATTTTGCACCCAGGATATGTGGAAGTTTAATTTTATGCTTGATTTTAGTATATTTAGGATCAGTAAAGGGAATTTCCCATACAAAGTGTATCAAACGCGTTTGTCTATTGAATCAATAGTCAGACGTCGAGTTTGCGCGGTCTGTGGATAAATAACAAACATCACGACATATTTAACACTATTTTGTAACTGTAGAACCGAAAAAAGTGAGTCAAGTGTTAGAAAAAAAGTACTCAGTCTGCACGGTCTGCACAGTCTGCATGGTCTGCACGATCTGCAGTCTGTATGGTCTGCGTTTTGGGGTGACCCAATTTAGGGTGCCTTTCTTTAAGAAAATATTAAATCCGAAAGAATCCGAAGACGAATTTTTCGTTTCTTTACTAAACAGATCAATCCTATATCTCTCCGATCATGGAGCGTCAAAAGAACCGAAGAATCCACTCCCGGAGTCAGGGTCGCACAGGGGTATTCTCGTGATGAGTGTTTAGATGATTTTATGTTCCGTGAAACGTGGATTTAGGAAATTATTCTTCGTGATTTGTGACTTGAAGGTTTTGCGTGAACCGTGAAGAACTTGGAGTACAAACCGATTCTCGTGATTTTACCACTCTGGAACGGTTAGAGTCGTCTGTCAAGGGTGACTTAGGTATTCGATTTGCAATATCGGGCCTCGACTAAGCCTTTCAGTATTTTACTTTCTTCAAACACTCTTTCTAGATAGGTTATTATCGAGAGTATCTAACGTCCTTATTTTCGTGATTCAGAAAAACGACATATTTATATCAGTGATCCGTGATCACTATTTTTTGCGTTCATTAACCGTGACAGAGACCCCGCTGTACTACTCTCCAGAGTGGATACTTCGGTTCCTTTGAGGTACCATGATCCGAGAGATATAGGATTGATCTGTTTAGTAAAGAAACGAAAAATTCATCTTCGGATTCTTCCGGATTTATGATTTTCTTAAAGAAAGAAACAATAAATTAGTCCCAATCTGTATCACGGGAATCCCGTCAGGATGTGATACTCACGCGAAGATTGGGAACGAAAACACCCGTTGTAAACACAAAATGGCCGTGGCATTTATGAATCCTTCTGTGGATCCCCTGATCACCATTTACTGTTCTCGCTTGTATGTGTGCCGAGATTTCTCCCAAAGAGTGCTTCTACAAACTTTTTAAGAGGACTCTACATGATTAAACCGACTTCGAGGAAAACAATGGGCAGTAATACACAGAACATGGAAGTATGTGACCGTTACGCTCGATACAGATCAGGAAGGTATTATTGTACCTTGTACACAAACCTACCGCTGCAAGGAAAAGCTGGCAGTTTTAATGCTACCTAGGATTCAAGGATCACTACAAAGGACCAAAACTTTAATCTTGACGGCAGGTAAGAGATTATCGGAGCACTTCACGAAGGCGAGTATGCAGTTACTCACTGAAATATTTTCAAAATTTCCTGAACTTTAAGGACGGTGCCTACTTTTGTTAGTGCGCACACGTTCTGCGCATCACGCAAGCCATGGTTTAAGCGCGTGCGCGCTGGGGTTGACATTGACGCAATCAACTACGCCACCAAGCACACGACTAAAATTAAAGCAAAATTTTCCTTACGGTGACCAAATCAATTTTAATGAACCTGTACTTAAACCAGGGAGACCAGAATAGCAGCATATCGCTAGGCACTAACTTAACGTCTTCCAGCTGAAAATCTAGCTGATATCTTTCGAAAATTACACTGATATCCAACTGCAAACATGTACCTGCAGATGGCGTAGTGCGCGCGCAGACACGCAAATGTCTTACTTACTGGGGAGGTGACAGGAAAAAATGTAACGGGCACAGTAAAAGCTTTCAAAAAAGATCAATAACTTTAAAAAACGCGTGGTTACCCTTACATTTTTTGCTGCGAAATCGAAGCGGCAAGCCTATTCAACATGTGATTAGTTTCTGGTTGTGAGCAAAAGGTATTTAGACTGTATTTTAGCTGAACCAGAGGAACGCTGTCACAGACGTTAAAAGCGATTTTGCAACGATTTTGTTACTAAAAACGTAACAAAAATGATTTTAATGTTACCATTTGCCATTTAGTTTAAAGATCTTTTTAAATGTGTTTGCCTTTCTGTATGTAAAGTCGAATTCTAAGGAAATCAGTGAAGAAATATCGTTTCCCGCTTTTTTCAGAAAAATGCTGATGTCAGCATTTTTGTTGAGATTCAAGGCTAATTATCTCGAAAAAATGCGTGGCTACCCCTATTTTTCTTTGTGGATTCCAATAGCCCTTGCAAATATCTACTTTTTCCGCGTGGTCCTAACTTTGCGCAAAAACCTTTGTATTTAGTTGGCACCGTCCTTAAGCGGTCGTTAGTTTTGAAAACCTAGTGGGCAGACGAATTTTATTGTTGTTTTGAATTAAGTGTCATTTATACTTTTTATTCATTCAGTGCAGCGGTTCCAAACAGGTGCCACATTTTTAAAACGCCCCTTCAAAGTAGCGCTATTTACGTGTTTGGTTCAAAACTTGATTTAACGGGTAGAAAATCTGCTTTCAACCGTTGACGGAACAACATTAAATTATAATTGCAACATGGCGTAACAAACTGCTGTGATATATCTATGGTCGAAAAAAAGAATTGGGACGTTTGAGCGAATATTAAATTTTTTAGAGCGCCGGCAATATGTGCTATTTTTCCAGTTTCGGCAGGCATGCAACTTGAGTCGAGCGGACCGAACTTCAACTAAGCCTACGAAAATTCCAGGCTCGTAGTCTGAATTTCAGCCGTCTCTTCCCTTTACCCCGAGTGGGGCGCGGGTGAGAGACGTCTGAATTCCGAGCGTTATAATGTCGTCCGGTGACGTCACGTACTGTTCATTCTTCAACTCTGTTAAGCCAAAACGCGGTAAAATACTCTGCAAACTTGTCTCGAATACTGCTTTAAAATCGTCGCCGCCATTGTTTACAGCCCTTGAAATGTCATCTTTGGCGCGTTTAACCAGTAATAATAGATCATTTAATTCAAACCAATCAAAAACTGCCTACCATATCCAAATTAGTACGTGACGTCACTGGACGACATTATAACGCTCGGAATTCAGACGTCTCTCGCCCGCGCCCAACTCGGGGTAAAGGGAAGAGTCGGCTGAAATTCAGACTTATTAAATTACAATTTTTAACCAAATAAAACTCATTTTAGTGATTAACTAGGTAAGGGCTTTAAAATCCCAGCTTATGAGAAAAATCGAATTTTCGAAATAAAATCAGTGGTCGGTTTTTAGGGAGACAGCCTCTTAAACAGTGTGCATGCAGGGTTCGTATGGGTCATGGAAAACCTGGAAAGTCATGGAATTTTCTAAATTCATTTTCCAGGCCAGGCTAGTCCTGAAATTTAGGTACATGTATGGGTCATGGAAAGTCATGGACAATCAGTATGCTTTCTATCAATGAAAAGCAATAAGATCCAAAGTTAAAAAAATAACTGACAAGTCCAAAAATCAAATTTAATTTCAGTTGAATAAATGACAATTGCTTAACTTAGGTAATGGAATTTTTCAAAAGGTCATGGAAAGTCATGGAATTTTGAGAGGTGAAGTGTACCAATCCTGCCATAGTAACTCGACAAATTTTATACTCGTGTAATGCTCCCATACACTGAAGAGTATCAGGGAAACTTAGCAAATGTAAACAAATACACACTGTACGGGTTTAATTTAACTATTGTTAGGATTGCATGTGCAGTGTATAGTACATGGCAGCTAATTGTAGGACCGTAAATGCTTAGAGGGAGGGGGAGTTGTGTTACAGCTGCCCTCACTGTAAGAGCAAGAGTTGGTGTGTTGCTATTGATAATCATGTTCCTTGCAGCAGTTGACCACTTTCAATAACTAAAATTTAGCATGGCAGTGAGACCGGAACAAACAATGGACATTGAATGGCCATGTACATTCATTTCTCTTGTTTGTGTCCTCTAGGTCTCTATCAATATGACTCATCTGCACGCACTAGCTACAATGTATCATTGTAAGTGCAGTCAGAACTGTCCAACTGCAGCAACCGGAAACATGATTATCAATAGCAAACACACCAACTCTTGCTCTTACAGTGAGGGACAGCTGTAACACAACTCCCCCTCCCTCTAAGCATTTACGGTCCTACAATTAGCTGCCATGTACTATACACTGCACATGCAATCCTAACAATAGTTAAATTAAACCCGTACAGTGTGTATTTGTTTACATTTGCTAAGTTTCCCTGATACTCTTCAGTGTATGGGAGCATTACACGAGTATAAAATTTGTCGAGTTACTATGGCAGGATTGGTACACTTGACCTCTCAAAATTCCATGACTTTCCATGACCTTTTGAAAAATTCCATTACCTAAGTTAAGCAATTGTCATTTATTCAACTGAAATTAAATTTGATTTTTGGACTTGTCAGTTATTTTTTTAACTTTGGATCTTATTGCTTTTCATTGATAGAAAGCATACTGATTGTCCATGACTTTCCATGACCCATACATGTACCTAAATTTCAGGACTAGCCTGGCCTGGAAAATGAATTTAGAAAATTCCATGACTTTCCAGGTTTTCCATGACCCATACGAACCCTGCATGCACACTGTTTAAGAGGCTGTCTCCCTAAAAACCGACCACTGATTTTATTTCGAAAATTCGATTTTTCTCATAAGCTGGGATTTTAAAGCCCTTACCTAGTTAATCACTAAAATGAGTTTTATTTGGTTAAAAATTGTAATTTAATAAGTCTGAATTTCAGCCGACTCTTCCCTTTACCCCGAGTTGGGCGCGGGCGAGAGACGTCTGAATTCCGAGCGTTATAATGTCGTCCAGTGACGTCACGTACTAATTTGGATATGGTAGGCAGTTTTTGATTGGTTTGAATTAAATGATCTATTATTACTGGTTAAACGCGCCAAAGATGACATTTCAAGGGCTGTAAACAATGGCGGCGACGATTTTAAAGCAGTATTCGAGACAAGTTTGCAGAGTATTTTACCGCGTTTTGGCTTAACAGAGTTGAAGAATGAACAGTACGTGACGTCACCGGACGACATTATAACGCTCGGAATTCAGACGTCTCTCACCCGCGCCCCACTCGGGGTAAAGGGAAGAGACGGCTGAAATTCAGACTACGAGCCTGGAATTTTCGTAGGCTTAGTTGAAGTTCGGTCCGCTCGACTCAAGTTGCATGCCTGCCGAAACTGGAAAAATAGCACATATTGCCGGCGCTCTAAAAAATTTAATATTCGCTCAAAACGTCCCAATTCTTTTTTTCGACCATAGATATATCACAGCAGTTTGTTACGCCATGTTGCAATTATAATTTAATGTTGTTCCGTCAACGGTTGAAAGCAGATTTTCTACCCGTTAAATCAAGTTTTGAACCAAACACGTAAATAGCGCTACTTTGAAGGGGCGTTTTAAAAATGTGGCACCTGTTTGGAACCGCTGCACTGAATGAATAAAAAGTATAAATGACACTTAATTCAAAACAACAATAAAATTCGTCTGCCCACTAGGTTTTCAAAACTAACGACCGCTTAAGGACGGTGCCAACTAAATACAAAGGTTTTTGCGCAAAGTTAGGACCACGCGAAAAAAGTAGATATTTGCAAGGGCTATTGGAATCCACAAAGAAAAATAGGGGTAGCCACGCATTTTTTCGAGATAATTAGCCTTGAATCTCAACAAAAATGCTGACATCAGCATTTTTCTGAAAAAAGCGGGAAACGATATTTCTTCACTGATTTCCTTAGAATTCGACTTTACATACAGAAAGGCAAACACATTTAAAAAGATCTTTAAACTAAATGGCAAATGGTAACATTAAAATCATTTTTGTTACGTTTTTAGTAACAAAATCGTTGCAAAATCGCTTTTAACGTCTGTGACAGCGTTCCTCTGGTTCAGCTAAAATACAGTCTAAATACCTTTTGCTCACAACCAGAAACTAATCACATGTTGAATAGGCTTGCCGCTTCGATTTCGCAGCAAAAAATGTAAGGGTAACCACGCGTTTTTTAAAGTTATTGATCTTTTTTGAAAGCTTTTACTGTGCCCGTTACATTTTTTCCTGTCACCTCCCCAGTAAGTAAGACATTTGCGTGTCTGCGCGCGCACTACGCCATCTGCAGGTACATGTTTGCAGTTGGATATCAGTGTAATTTTCGAAAGATATCAGCTAGATTTTCAGCTGGAAGACGTTAAGTTAGTGCCTAGCGATATGCTGCTATTCTGGTCTCCCTGGTTTAAGTACAGGTTCATTAAAATTGATTTGGTCACCGTAGGAAAATTTTGCTTTAATTTTAGTCGTGTGCTTGGTGGCGTAGTTGATTGCGTCAATGTCAACCCCAGCGCGCACGCGCTTAAACCATGGCTTGCGTGATGCGCAGAACGTGTGCGCACTAACAAAAGTAGGCACCGTCCTTAAAGTTCAGGAAATTTTGAAAATATTTCAGTGAGTAACTGCATACTCGCCTTCGTGAAGTGCTCCGATAATCTCTTACCTGCCGTCAAGATTAAAGTTTTGGTCCTTTGTAGTGATCCTTGAATCCTAGGTAGCATTAAAACTGCCAGCTTTTCCTTGCAGCGGTAGGTTTGTGTACAAGGTACAATAATACCTTCCTGATCTGTATCGAGCGTAACGGTCACATACTTCCATGTTCTGTGTATTACTGCCCATTGTTTTCCTCGAAGTCGGTTTAATCATGTAGAGTCCTCTTAAAAAGTTTGTAGAAGCACTCTTTGGGAGAAATCTCGGCACACATACAAGCGAGAACAGTAAATGGTGATCAGGGGATCCACAGAAGGATTCATAAATGCCACGGCCATTTTGTGTTTACAACGGGTGTTTTCGTTCCCAATCTTCGCGTGAGTATCACATCCTGACGGGATTCCCGTGATACAGATTGGGGACTAATTTATTGTTTCTTTCTTTAAGAAAATCATAAATCCGGAAGAATCCGAAGATGAATTTTTCGTTTCTTTACTAAACAGATCAATCCTATATCTCTCGGATCATGGTACCTCAAAGGAACCGAAGTATCCACTCTGGAGAGTAGTACAGCGGGGTCTCTGTCACGGTTAATGAACGCAAAAAATAGTGATCACGGATCACTGATATAAATATGTCGTTTTTCTGAATCACGAAAATAAGGACGTTAGATACTCTCGATAATAACCTATCTAGAAAGAGTGTTTGAAGAAAGTAAAATACTGAAAGGCTTAGTCGAGGCCCGATATTGCAAATCGAATACCTAAGTCACCCTTGACAGACGACTCTAACCGTTCCAGAGTGGTAAAATCACGAGAATCGGTTTGTACTCCAAGTTCTTCACGGTTCACGCAAAACCTTCAAGTCACAAATCACGAAGAATAATTTCCTAAATCCACGTTTCACGGAACATAAAATCATCTAAACACTCATCACGAGAATACCCCTGTGCGACCCTGACTCCGGGAGTGGATTCTTCGGTTCTTTTGACGCTCCATGATCGGAGAGATATAGGATTGATCTGTTTAGTAAAGAAACGAAAAATTCGTCTTCGGATTCTTTCGGATTTAATATTTTCTTAAAGAAAGGCACCCTAAATTGGGTCACCCCAAAACGCAGACCATACAGACTGCAGATCGTGCAGACCATGCAGACTGTGCAGACCGTGCAGACTGAGTACTTTTTTTCTAACACTTGACTCACTTTTTTCGGTTCTACAGTTACAAAATAGTGTTAAATATGTCGTGATGTTTGTTATTTATCCACAGACCGCGCAAACTCGACGTCTGACTATTGATTCAATAGACAAACGCGTTTGATACACTTTGTATGGGAAATTCCCTTTACTGATCCTAAATATACTAAAATCAAGCATAAAATTAAAACTTCCACATATCCTGGGTGCAAAATGCATCGATTTTTGACGGGTTTGTGGTTTTAATTGTTTTGTCCAATTAGTTTATGTGTTCGTGTTTTTTTTTTGCGATTTTCTTAGTCTCCGTTAACCAGTTAACCGCTTCATAAAACAAAGCAAGGACAGTGACTCTAGGCGACGTTGTCCCACAAATCACTTTTGCTTCACAAAGTGCAGAATCGCTTTTAGATATAGAGTACTGCCTCTTTCGGTTAGTCCGTTGATCGTGACCGTAACTGCTCGCGTGAGATTTTCCTTACGCGTCACGCACGACACACTAAGCGACTACGACGTGCCAAGTGAAAGAGGGACTACTTGTAGTCTAAATTGGCCACAAAAACACAACTGCCATATAAAGGCCATAGAAATGAACCATCGTATCAACTCATTACGATAACCGTAGTGCGCTGAGAATTTCAAATGCTATTTGGTTTTCTGTTAACTCGGCTTTTTTGACGTGATCAGGCGGTCACGCTACAACAGCAATTTGGATATTACATTTTGTACACCTGAGTAGAACTGCACATGTTGCTTGTGACATTACATTACAAGGTATATTTGTACATTTTAAAATAGCGTTACTCAAGAATATTTTGGACTAAAGGTATTGCGGAGCCTATAACACGTCAACAGTCACATACCGAGCTGGCGCGCCCGTGCAAAACAAACACTCCGATATATAATTGAACACGAATCCGCGATACGCAAAAAGATGGCGCCACGCGCTGCATTCTGGGTAGATCGACATATCGGCCTAAAATTCACAGTGTTTGTATGGGAATCTGATGGCAAATAACTTTCTTTAAAAATGGATTCTGAATAATGTATGAATTGCAAAATAAATATACTGGGCAAAAGAGTGTATTCACCAAATTTGAGGGATGTAGCTGTGCTAGAAAGCCTTCAGCCACGTTTTAAACTTTCCATACATTTGCCTGTTTTTGGCGGGAAAATTATAAACAAATTTGTGAAAAATTAAAACGCAACTGAACGTTTTGTATAACAGCTGCATCCCTCAAATTTGGTCAATACAATCTTTTGTCTAGTATCTTAACTCCGCTGTTCATAAACTGTTCAGAATTTATTTTATAAGGATATTATTTGCCGTCAAATTCCCATACAAATACAGTAAATTTTGGGCCGACATGTCGATCTACCCAGAATGCAACGCGTGGCGCAATCTTTTTGCGTATCGCGGATTAAGGTGGCCGAACACAGTTTTGGCGCGCGCTCTTGCTAACGCGATTCAGCGCGCGCACAAGTATTGCATAAAAACAAACATGGCATAAATAGAGCGATCATTTTATTTGCTCAATGTCTGCGCTATCTGTACTATTTTTTCTTCACAAATGAACACAATGTATTGAATTGATGGTTTTACTCTTTTATTACAAAGGTATGTTAGAAAGGTAACGATGCAAAGAACTCAGCTCTGCTATTTCTTTGTTGCTAAAAGAACCCAGTTAAATGCAGCGCATGCGTAGTAAGTCGAAAAAAGTGCGATTGAGTGAAAAATTGACTTCTCGGAGGCGCTTATTTCTCGAGAACCACTCATTAGAATTTCACGAAATTTGGCACAAAAATACTTTAGGAAATAAGTAACTGGAGGATTGAAAAAAAATTGAACTTTAACAAAGGAAATTCAAGATATGCCAGTGAACCTTCAAAGAGGGATAATTAAAGATCTGTTTGTTAAATTATTATTAAAATAGCGCTAACTTGCGAGTATCGTTACAAGCTTGTTGCATGCAAATTATAAAGAAAATCTAATGACTAGATTTTCTGCAAATAAACAAAACCGATTTTAAACACCTGTTTATATTTGATCATTATGCCATGGCAACGGTACATACGTCAGCTTAATTATAAAAAGTTGAAGTTTGTGTTGTTAACTTGCTTGCTGCCATTTTTGGTGATTAAAGGATCAAGGGTTTTAGAGAAAAATGTAAATGAAACAGAGGTATCAAAAACCTCAGGTAAATTAAGGCCTGGGTCAGCAGTTACTTTCCCAAAAAAAGCTGGGGGGTGGTCCATCTTCTGAGGCTTTGTTCATAACAACATAAACTCGTAGTAGACAAATAAATATTATAGAGGGATTTTTTTGACATGTCAAACGTATGCAAATTAGGTCATGTGACTTGATACGGCCAAAAAAAGCGGGGAAATCTTTAAGCAAAAATGCTAACACTTTATAAAAAGAAGGTTTTAACTGAACTGGTACAGGACACGTTCTAATGACAACAGCAAAGGAACTATGCTTGGCAATTGATAAATATTTCATTGATTTTGGAAATAAATGTTTTTTTTCTACTAGTTCCCAGTCCCCCGATAAAAGTAATTGCCTTTTAAAAAGTTTCTTTTTAACTATCTTAACTTTTCCAAGCGAAGAAAAGATCTATCTCCTAGCCTTAAAATCATGAAATAACCACCATTGTTTTAGGAAATAAGAAAAGTATTCCCATTTGAGAAAAACGATTTTTTGGCTTTAAGAGGTCACGTGACCTAATTTGCATATTTTTGGCATGCCAAATTGACAAAAGTTGACACCCTTTTAACCTGGCAAAGTTTCATGCTGCTACAACTGAAGCCTTAAAAGATAGACTACCCCCTACCTTTTCGGGTGAATAACTGGAGGCCCTTGCCTTAATTTACTTGAGACTGTGTTCAGCCACCTTAATGTGACCAGAACCAAACCAAAAGCAAATGCAAAAACAAGTAAAAAATTGACGCAATTTGCACCCAGGATATGCGGAAGTTTAATTTTATGCTTGATTTTAGTATATTTAGGATCGGTAAAGGGAATTTCCCATACAAAGTGTTTTAAACGCGTTTGTCTATTGAATCAACAGTTAGATGTCGAAAGGATAAATAACAAACATCACGACACTATTTTGTAACTGTAGAACCGAAAAAATGTGAGAAAGTCAGTCGAGTGTTTAGAGAAAAAATACTCAGTCTGCACGGTCTGCACAGTCTGCATGGTCTGCACGGTCTGCCGTCTGCAGTCTGCAGTCTGCATGGTCTGCGTTTTGGGGTGACCCCCCTAAATTAGTTTCCAATCCGTATCAAGGGAATCCCGTCAGGATGTGATACTCACGCGAAGATTGGGAACGAAAACACCCGTTGTAAACACAAAATGGCCGTGGCATTTATGAATCCTTCTGTGGATCCCCTACGTGCCGAGATTTCTCCAAAAGAGTGCTTCTACAAACTTTTTAAGAGGACTCTACATGATTAAACGCGACTTCGGGGAGAACAATGGTCAGTAATACACAGAACATGGAAGTATGTGACCGTCACGCTCGACACAGATCAGGAAGGTATAATACCTTGTACACAAACCTACCGTTGGAAGGAAAAGCTGGCAGTTTTAATGCTACCTAGGATTCAAAGATCACTACAAAGGACCAAAACTTTAATCTTGACGCCCGGTAAGAGATTTACGTGAATTTATCGGAGCACTTCACGAAGGCGAGTATCCAGTTTCTCACTGAAATATTTTTAAAATTTCCTGAACTTTAAGCGGTCGTTAGTTTTGAAAACCTAGTGGGCAGAAAAATTTTATTATTGTTTTGAATTAAATGTTATTTATACTTTTTATTCATGTAGTTCAGCGGTTCCAAACAGGTGCCACATTTTTAAAACGCCCCTTCAAAGTAGCGCTATTTTCGTGTTTGGTTCAAAACTCAATTTAACTGGTAGAAAATCTGCTTTCAACCGTTGAAGGAACAACATTGAATTATACTTGCAACATGGCTTAACAAACTACTGTGATATATCTATAGTCGAAAAAAAGAATTGGGACGTTAAAGCGAATATTAAATTTTTTAGAGCGCCGGCAATATGTGCTATTCTTCCAGTTTCGGCAGGCATGCAACTTGAGTCGAGCGGACCGAACTTCAACTAAGCCTAGGAAAATTCAATTACAATTTTTAACCAAATGAAACTCATTTCAGTGATAAATTAGTTAAGGGCTTTAAAATCCCAGCTTATGAGAAAAATCGAATTTTCGAAGTAAAATCAGTGGTCGGTTTTTTAGAGAGACAGCATCTTAAACAGCTATTCTTAAAAGGTCATTTTACTCTCACAGTGCCTCTCTCCACCCATGTGTATAAATGGCTACCGGCAAACTTAATGCTGGGGGTAACCCCGCGATAGCCTGGCATCCAATCCAGAGGGGAGTAGAAATACCCTCAGTCGGTTCATGCTGCAGAAACCGGAATAAACTCCGGCCTGATGAGCCACTAGGCTCGTATTTAGAGTGAACTCTACTTTACAACTAGAAACTAATCTTTATCCATCGAAAGAGAAATTCTGAAAAATCTTAAATGTGCAAACCGTTATGAGCTGCTGCGTACATAAGTACAATGCGAAAACAAACCATGCCTCTGTGGGATTCATCTCGTCATAGAGATAAAATATTCTCAAAAAGCTGAAAGACTAAGTTCACGCTATGAAATGTCTCCATCTTCTAAATATAACCTTTTGCAATGAAACGAGGTAAATGGATAAACATTTTTTGTTTTTTTGTACACTCAGTACATGACAATTTCATCAGTGTTCTCACTTCTCGCGTGGCGCATGACACAAAGCACGTAATCGATCGGCTTTACACCGCTAGAATAAAAAAAATTAAGGCTATGTTGTGAGTGAAATGCATGAGTAGTTTTAGCGTATGGATTACATCACATCAGTATTTTTTTTTTCTGTTTGAAATCATTGCATGGTTATTTTTTTTGTTTTTTGTTTTTTGCAGAACTCCGACACTGAACCGTAAGACCACAAAATAACGCAAAAGAATCGCTGTATGGAAATGTAAACAAACAATTTCTAGCACAAAGTGTGATTTGCATTGAGAAACTAACCACTGCAATGGAAAATGAACTTGTTTAAAACGAATAAGTACCAGTTTTGTTTTCCATGTTAAAATCATTGAAGAGGAAACTTCTGTGCACATAATGTTGTAGATGGGGTAAAAATCAAACGTTATTGCTGCTGTATAGGCGCTAGTCCATTGTCACAGTTTGACTATGATTGAATTGCGCGATATCTTTTCGTTAGACAACCATTCAATTTGAGCAGTTTTCGTGCGATTTCTTGCCCTGCGATATATTTTACGGTTCACGTTCGGATTCTTTAAAGTTTTCCGTATCGCTTACCGCGTGAAGGGTCGCAGAGGTATGTTGTCATAGCTTTCAAATAAAATTGTTTGCTTTGAACGTCTTATTAAATCTCTTGATTCAGTTTTTGGCAATGCGTGACAAAATCCCATCAATTGACCATTACGTGACATAGAAATGAAGTCCGACATCAAACGCCATATTTACATTTCGACGAGAAGAGAACATAAGGTTTTTTTCTTTACAAGCAAGAGACTGACGCTAGAAGGCGTCACTACTTTTATGGATTGCTGTTTTAGAACAAGGGACAGAAAGGTGCTGGATTTTCTCGGATTCATTGGTTGAATGTCAATGAGAAAATGATGTACTTCCCCGAACACCACGCGCCGTAATGGTTATCGTGCTTGTAGGATTCTGAATAAGCCAGTACTTAAATGTAATGTTTCACAGAAGGTAAGCTTAAACATGACTTTTGTGCCATAGTTTAAGTCCAAATACCGAGGAAATCAAATACAAGAAGACATTTTCAGGTTTCTTTTGATTATCGAATCCCAGACGCTTGCCTATTGTTTTCGTCTCTAGCAGGTTAGTGTTGTGATTATCACGATTTTGACACCGTTAGTACTCAGCGCTGATGTAAAGCCCGAAAATAATTTTTATACCAGCTTTTACACTGACATTTCCTCTTTCGAAACGTCAAAATCTTAGGTATTTCGGTGTTTTACCGGGTAGCGAATTTTCCGATTGAAAAAGTGTGCATAATTAAGAATTTTTGGAAGTGAATTTTGGTGATTTTAAGCAGCTCTTCGTGACCTTGAAAATTAACCCACAGAGGTATAATTGGCCTCAAACGACTTGAAAACTCCTCAAAAATAAATTTCCAGGCTCAAACTGGAGTATTATTTTGATGGGGATTAAAAAGAGCGAAGTTCGTGATAAGGTATTAGTCACTGAATTTTGCGTGTTTTTGACCAGACGTGGGACCACAACGGATTTTTGATTTTTTAGCGGGTTTAAAAATATATTTCAAGAAAAAATTCACACCACGTTTCTACGCTTACCATAGGCTATCTCTGGGAAGAATATGAAAAATTTTGATTTTTCATCATGTGCCACATATTTTTGATATGGCTCGGTCCTAGTGGACATTCCCTCTTAAGTAATGTTTTGTACATTGGAGTCGTCTTCGACTTCTACCCTCCTTGATTGCACTTGCGAGGAAAAAAACCTCTTCATTTCCACAATCCTTAATCGGTAATTAAGTTTGACTAAATAAGATTTGATGTTGGAATCAACTGACAAATTTTTGGGTCGACCCATATTGGTATTAGGTTTGTCAATGTACATTTCGGCTCTTGATCAGGGCCTTGGTCGTCTTAGAATCGTGTACTAAGGATATTCACGGGTGAGGGTCGATTGATACTCTTGATAGATACCCTTGATCAACATATCGATCGGCACTGATCAACAGTTGGTTGATGACTGGCTGAGTGACAGCCGACTCTCAACCGACTGTCGACTGAGATGTTGATGAATTGTCGAACTAGTGCCAAACATGGTGTTGATGGAGTATCTATTTACAGCTGTAGGTCCCATCAAGGGTATGGATCAACAATTAAAACGCAGCTGCCTTTGATACACATAGTCTGTCTTTTATGATGTTGTCTTGATAGGCTAAGAATTGAAAACTTAAAAAGTTAAGCTAGAGGTAATTAAGCCTACATTTTTCTATTTCAGTTTGAAACTGTTACGGATCTGCAGTTACTAGCAAGCAACCCAAGTTTTTTGGATTCCGTCAAGTTACCTGTTTGGTGGCAAATTAAATTCTCTAGTGCTTTCAAGAAACTTGAAAATTGGTAAGCACAGACACTTCATAAGGCCCGAGGTCACAAATAGAATAAGTACATTGTAATCTCTCAAATACAGTTATTCTTCTTATTTTGTGCTCTCGGGTGCAAGTAACAATTTGCTATACATGATGTACATGTAACTTCCCTACTTGAAGGCTGTCATTACGTTTCGAGTCACCCATTGCCTTGGTCCCCACACCCATAACAATTTTTTTTTCTTCATGGGCAAATTGTACATTGTACCAAGAACAGGCAGGTTCACCCGTAACATCAAGGGCTCATCAAGGATACTAGGCCATAACAGGTATTATGGGTTATCCCCCTTAATGATTGCGCTGACCTGCACACTTAAATTTCATCTAAAATGATCCTCCATCTCCAGAACATCTTTGCAAATCCTATTGAATTTTATGGTCTTTTTTGTGTTGTTAAGCCACAGTTTTGCAAATGTGCACAAAAAACGTTTGGTAGGTATCACAGTGGAATTTTTACTGAATTCTGCAAAGTAAGACATGAGAAAAAATGGGCTGGAAAATGGGATTGCTACCCCTTCACAGAAATTATCCAGTTTCCATAGCAGTAAGAACTGTGAATGTTTCTACTGTACTCCCATCACAGTACCTACAATGTAAAATAATAATTGCTACATGTAGGATTGTTTTGGTTCCATTTAAGCTTGTATAAATGATATTAAGTTTTTTTGCTCACTGTTGTAATCCCAGGTGATCATATATTCATGTAACCTGTGTGGTGTAAATGTAAGACCCTGTCCACAACGTATCCAGATATTTTGAATCTACAGCTTAATTTTTTCAGGATTCAAAAATTTTCCATCCACATGTTACCAGACTCGTTGTCAATTTATAATTTTCCACTCTGGAGAGCAGATTTATACCCGGATTTGGTGGATGCATATGAACAGATTAAAAACTATCCAGATATGTGTGGACTGCATGCTGGGGGACTGTTGAATCAGTTTCTTCAATGACAGCAATAATAATGACATTAGCAATATTTGCTGAGTCAGGCATAACAGTTTTGATAACAGTGTGTTTTTTTCTTGACTGTGTTGTTATGGTGTCATGTCATAGTGTGAAAGAGGCTTTACATTTTTATGTAAAAGCAGCTTTACAGTTTAACCCTTGGACTGATACAGATAGATAATTTAAACTTGATTGCTAGTCTTATCTGTTATTTTCTTTCCTCAGAGAACTGAAGAAAGAATGAGTGAAAAAATAAAGATGATACATGTAGGCCTGAGGTGAATATATTTCTGACAGTCTATATACATCTCACTGACTGTCTGACACTGACAGCTACAAACTGTCCTTTTAAGAATAGCTGTTTAAGATGCTGTCTCTCTAAAAACCGACCACTGATTTTACTTCGAAAATTCGATTTTTCTCATAAGCTGGGATTTTAAAGCCCTTAACTAATTTATCACTGAAATGAGTTTCATTTGGTTAAAAATTGTAATTGAATTTTCCTAGGCTTAGTTGAAGTTCGGTCCGCTCGACTCAAGTTGCATGCCTGCCGAAACTGGAAGAATAGCACATATTGCCGGCGCTCTAAAAAATTTAATATTCGCTTTAACGTCCCAATTCTTTTTTTCGACTATAGATATATCACAGTAGTTTGTTAAGCCATGTTGCAAGTATAATTCAATGTTGTTCCTTCAACGGTTGAAAGCAGATTTTCTACCAGTTAAATTGAGTTTTGAACCAAACACGAAAATAGCGCTACTTTGAAGGGGCGTTTTAAAAATGTGGCACCTGTTTGGAACCGCTGAACTACATGAATAAAAAGTATAAATAACATTTAATTCAAAACAATAATAAAATTTTTCTGCCCACTAGGTTTTCAAAACTAACGACCGCTTAAAGTTCAGGAAATTTTAAAAATATTTCAGTGAGAAACTGGATACTCGCCTTCGTGAAGTGCTCCGATAAATTCACGTAAATCTCTTACCGGGCGTCAAGATTAAAGTTTTGGTCCTTTGTAGTGATCTTTGAATCCTAGGTAGCATTAAAACTGCCAGCTTTTCCTTCCAACGGTAGGTTTGTGTACAAGGTATTATACCTTCCTGATCTGTGTCGAGCGTGACGGTCACATACTTCCATGTTCTGTGTATTACTGACCATTGTTCTCCCCGAAGTCGCGTTTAATCATGTAGAGTCCTCTTAAAAAGTTTGTAGAAGCACTCTTTTGGAGAAATCTCGGCACGTAGGGGATCCACAGAAGGATTCATAAATGCCACGGCCATTTTGTGTTTACAACGGGTGTTTTCGTTCCCAATCTTCGCGTGAGTATCACATCCTGACGGGATTCCCTTGATACGGATTGGAAACTAATTTAGGGGGGTCACCCCAAAACGCAGACCATGCAGACTGCAGACTGCAGACGGCAGACCGTGCAGACCATGCAGACTGTGCAGACCGTGCAGACTGAGTATTTTTTCTCTAAACACTCGACTGACTTTCTCACATTTTTTCGGTTCTACAGTTACAAAATAGTGTCGTGATGTTTGTTATTTATCCTTTCGACATCTAACTGTTGATTCAATAGACAAACGCGTTTAAAACACTTTGTATGGGAAATTCCCTTTACCGATCCTAAATATACTAAAATCAAGCATAAAATTAAACTTCCGCATATCCTGGGTGCAAATTGCGTCAATTTTTTACTTGTTTTTGCATTTGCTTTTGGTTTGGTT
>JAHPZR010054515.1:0-11200 GCA_019787425.1 Platygyra sinensis | reverse complement strand
CTAGGGTAAGTCCCTGTAGGGAAAACTATGACCTAGGGCACAGTTTTCCCAATACGGACCTCCCAGCCGGCCAATAACATTTATTTGTTTTTTTGGCTGACAAAAAAATTAGAAAAGTCCCAACTGGAGTCCTGGCTCGAGTCCTGGCTCGAGTTCTGGCTCGAGTCTCGGCTCGAGTTCTGGCTCGAGTCCTGGCTCGAGTCCTAGCTCGAAGTCCTGGCTCGAATCCTCGCTCGAGTCCTGCTGGTTCGAGTCCAAGCTCGAAGTCCTGGCTTGAATCCTGGCTTTGATGTTCGTTTATCACCTTTGTAGCTATTGACAGGGTTAGGGTCTATTAGGTTGACTTCTTTGTTTTCTTTGTTTTACGTCACTGGTGAGTGTCACAGGTTTTTACACCGAGGATGAGTCGGAATTCACGAGTCGCCGGGTTATGAATTTTCCTTGAATCTCCTTGCTTTCTTTTTAAATGAAAGAAAAACCCGTATAATTTACGTTTGTGTGGATGTCAACGCACGCTCGAGCAAAGCCATTCTAGCTAAGAACGTTAGCGCGAAAATTTTCCAGTCGATAGAATTTTTTTAAATTTTTACTGCTGGCAGATGATGAGTTACTTGTGCCAGAAATGCAAAAAAAATTGGGGGTCACCGTCTTCGTTTCAGAGATAAAGCGTGTGGTAAACTATACTGATTTCGAAAAATTGCCCCATATAATTGAGCACGGTCCACCGGGGTTTATAGTTAAAAATATCGAAGGTGAGTCAACAGAGGCAAACGATCTTAGTCATATTTTGTAGAAGTGGGTCTGTAAATAATTCGAAATTTTACTAACGTTTTCACAAAATTTAACCCTTCAAGAGCCATTTGAAACCGCCGCAAAGGTGCACGAAGAGCTAATACGAACGGAATTCGATGGTGCATTTTGCCAAATATTCAAACTTCTAGTCCATAGATTTTTTTTCATTTTTTCCCTAAACGTAGAAAATCAGTAGAGAAAATGATCCATTGAAAGAAAAAAAAATTTGGGTCACCGTACGTCCAGGATCGTTAAATCCAGGTAAAGCTCTAGCAATGGCCATCGGCCCTATCATTTGTTTATTTTATGACTTAGCGCGCGCGCTCATGCATGACGTGGCATGTGAATTTGCGTGCGCAGTAAGGATGCGCAGAAACAATTGGCGCGAACGTCCTTAAATCAACTGTATCCAACTAAAATTAGACACTCTATTTTAACCCCCGAGGTAGGCAGCCTTTTTAATTGTTTAGACAAGATTTATACTATTAGTTTAAGGACATTAGTTTTAATTATTTTTCGAGTTATTGTTTTGCCGTCGCTCCAGTGCAATGTCACGGAAAGCCTCGCTTTAAGGAGTCGCAATTCCACGCTGAATGCCTCGCCGAGGCCAGCAACTAATCAGAATGCGAGAATTCTCTGAGCTATGCGATTCTATCGTATATATTTTTGGTTTGTTATCCTTGGTGATTCCAAAATTCAGACAAACTTGAGAGAAAAAAAACCTATGCAAAAGAGGTTTTTAATTATAATACGTGGCATACAAAATAAATAATAAACTGCATTCTTGCAAGTGGTAATCTGAATAAGTTTTATCTTGGCCTGCGACTTTAAAAATATGCTTTTTAGTTTGTGTTTTTTCGTGCAGTTAGACACTGAGATTATATAAAGGAAAGTAATGTCAGAGCTAAGACAACAAAAAGATAGGCAGTTTACGGCGTTTTAATTATTGCATCAGACATTGAGTAAGTCGGGAGAGAGGGTCTTTAAGACGAAAGTGTATTACTGACAACACTTTTGCTCAGCTCAAACGACCCTAGTCGACAAATTTCACCTCTTATGGCGGAGCTTCGCTCAAGCGGAGCCCCATACTCATGGATTTTCTCATGCATATTATCGCTAGCGGTGTTGCTCGTGGGCGCGTGCGCACGACAACGAGGACTAAAGTCGCACAACAAGGCAGCCTTACTGGAGCTAATAGATTGACCGAGACAAGCAGGCTTGGTTTACAGCGTAAATCTTTGACATTGGATATGCATGTTATGGCCAATTGACACATGTGAAAACAAGATATCCGCGCCAATCAGTATTAAGTGACGATGTCGTGTGCTCAAGTTTTGAGCTCATCGAGGACGGGTGCTTGTCTTTTTGAATTAAGTTGACACCTGTCTAAAACAAAGCCAAAAGCCATATAATAAGCAACTTATTAACCTCGGAAGCTCGGTCTTTATGGGAAAATCTCAAACCTTGGCCTTGCCGTATTAACCTCGCTATCGTTCGGTAAATAAAGTCTCGATCTGAGATTTTCCCGAAAAGACCTCACTTGCCTCAGTTGGCCCGGCTCGAGAATCGGGTGATTATGAGGCTGCACATGAATTCGAGTCAGGGTGTCCACCTCCATCTTGAAATTTACTTTATGATTCTTTTTAGTTAAAGCACATTGTAAGCTTAAGAGTGGCATGTCCAAATTTACCTCTTTCAGGTAAATGTCGCAATTTGAGATTCACAAGTGCTTCAATCCATGGCTACCGACTGAATAATCACGTGATACGTACCAATGGCGTCATGAATGAAGATTACTGCGAGTTGCAATGCTACATGGAGCCAAACTGTGTCAGTTATAATTTTAACAAGAAGGAAGAGGCGAATGGACAACACAAATGTGATCTGAATAATGCTACTTATGAACATGACGATGAACACTCAGGCGACCTCGCGAAGAACGAAAGTTACATATATCGCGGAGCCGAGGTGAGCATGAAATTTAAAAGTTGAGGGTAATAACTCTTAAAAGCTGAACAGATCTTTTCGAGGACTTTGTTACGACTTCGAAAAGAGTTCAAAATGCTGCATTGACAAGGAAGATGCGGTTGGGAGTAAGCATCCAAGTTTTTGAGGACTGGGAAGAAATGTCGTAGTAGGAATGGATTAGGCTCGTGTTCAGAGGTACACAGGTGGTTGCTAAAGGAAACATTGCTTACTCCAGTGGGATTCACGTGCCACTATTTAACAATTATACTATGAACTCGAGATTTTTATGCATTGATAGTTGACGAGACCGATGGCCAAATGACACTATCACCTCATGGAAATTGAGAGCCAATAATCTAACTGTTTCAGTATAATTCTTGCTGAAAATCACTTCATATAATGATTTCCATTTCCTTGTAAAGATCAGTCGGATAGAATTGTCATTAATTTGAAATTGCACTTGTATGCGCCACACCATTTTATTTTTCAGCAATTTGATTTAATATGATTTAAGCCAACAAACCCTAAATCTCTTTTTTTTTAGACTTTTCATGTAACAAAGTGTTCCTACAAAGCTTATCTAAATCAATTTTTCGAAAACACAAAGAAGTGGTCAAAGCTGCCTAACTACTCACTATCTACAACAGAATAGATAGTGAGTAGCTTAGCCAATCAGAGAACGGCATTCATGATAGAACGCTGGAAGATTTATGCTAATGCTGGTAGTGTGCGATCACTCGGTCAATCAGATTATAGTATTTGCATAAATGTTAAGTGGACTTTTGCTATATGATAATAATAGTTTTCTTTAGCTACATGTAAAGGCAGTAACGCCACTTTCATTTAAATTTGAGCAAAAACAAGAATTTGGTGTTTATATGTTCTATGTGTTTTTTAACAGTTTTGACAATTAAAACTGTTAAGTATCGGTAATGGATTTCGCTGTTGCTATGGTTATTTTTGTTCTTTTCTTTAAAGAATGCTTGTGCTGGGAAACCTTGCCAGAACAACTCAACCTGCCAGGCTGGTTTTACAGACAGAGATTACCAGTGCTTGTGTATTTCCGGATTTACTGGGCATGACTGTGAATACGGTACTACACATTATGTTGCAATGAGTGCTCTTAGTCAACTTAGTGATGTGAATTTTGAGGGTGTTAAATACCACTGAAGAATGAGAAGTTATAACAGGGAGTTGCAATTCATAAAGGTTGGCCTTCTGCTGCTGTTGTCATTATAGTTGTTCTTGTTGCCATAACGACTGCTGTTGTGAGATCTTGTTTAAAAGTTTAACAGGCAAAACATGGTAGGAGATCACACGGAATATAATTAAAGGTCAACGCACTCAGCGAGTCAATTATCGGGATTTACACGCACGAGTTTACTAACACTGAACGAGAAATTTCAATACGGTTCGAGGCTTTGCCGAGGCTTTATCTCGTCGTATCAAAACATTTTAAAAATTCCGCTTCTGTCCTCCCCACCCCACCACCACCACCACGAATATGAGCGCTCCAATTGTAAAGCCCACCCAAAACACCTTATGAAGTTATATAAGGCTAGGGTGTAAGCGTAATATTCTACAGGATTTTACAGTATATTCATATTTGGTAGCCATATGAGGTGAGTGACTTGGCTAATTTCGAATTTGGGTACGGTAAGGTTCAATGTCAGAAGTAATGATATAACCAGTTGTTTTGATCAATGGTGCTATTGTTCCAATCAGAAGCAATATCGACTATTTTTTAAAATTTTTTGTTAGAGGGTTAATTGCTGCTGTCCCGATTTAGTTCTAGATCCGGTTGCTTTGTACCCTCTCGATGGCGCTCATGGTATCAAGGAAATCAGCAACCGGGTCAGAGAAGGCGTTGCTAGTGGTGTGCACACCGCCCCAGGACCAGATGGAAAACCTGATGGTTCTTATGAATTTTCTGGAACTGTTAACAGCTACATTGAGTTTCCGAGCGGTGGGGTCTTAGACGTTCAAAACTCGATGACAATGCTCTGCTGGTTGTACCCAGGTGGGCAAGATGGCCCTCTTTTCAACTATGGGAAGAGTCACGGTGGGCGCTGGGGAGTGCGTCTGTGGGTGTTGGATGGCCAACTTTCCGTTCGCTTCATCAAAAGAGACTACTCGTGGACACAGCAGTTGCTTCACACTTCTCTAAAACCAGAAGATGGATGGAAATTTGTGGGGGCGTCATATGATCAAGCCAATGGCCATGCAAAATTGTGGGTGGATGGAAAAGCGGTTCAAACGGTGAATATTGGCGCGAATCTTCAACTAGCCACGCAGGACAACGTGACAATGGGAGTGTTGATTGGCGAAATACATGGCAGGCACTTCAAAGGGAAGATTGCCCAAATGCAAGTCTACAATGTTGCCTTGACCCAGGAGCAAATAAATCTTATAAAAGATAGTACCTAAGACAGTGAAAATGCTGTTGTTTTAGTAGTTCCAAACTGTAAATATAGTGGTGCAGCGATAATATATAGATTTAGGCCAGCCTAAAAGCGTAGCTCCTGGGTCAGGTTGATCAGAGCACTATTAAGCTAATTCAGGAAAAGGTAGAATTTTGATTTGAGTTTTGTAACTAGCCATTTTGACCATAAGAAAAGAGCTGCATGGGTTCCTATGTCTATGCATACATGCATGGTCCTGTTTCTATAATTATGGAGCTCCGCTTGGCGGCCCTTCGAGCTCCGCTATAAAATTTCTCTATGCTATCAAGTTTAGTTTGCTTCATGAAAACGGTAGTACTTGTAAGATGTTATGCTAGGACAGTGAAAGAACAGAAAATCACCTCATCAATGTGAGGATATGAAAAATATGCCACTCGTATCGCGTGTGTTGCTTCCATGGATTTTATGAGTCGTGTATTTCCCAATAAATCACCCGGGTCTATATATCTGTCTGGATTCATAGAAACATTGTTAAAAAAAAAAAAAAAAAAAATCAAGCGTTTTTTTCTTTATTTAAATTTTTATTACGTATTTTTAGTGCGCTTTTCCAATAGTGGCAGCTTTTAAATCTTACCTAGCATGAAATGCAGAGAACTTCTTGCTGTATGTTTCACTTATTATCTATATTTTTCACTGTTTATAGCTACCCGCATCCCCTTCTCTTTTACAATTGGTGTCAAGTTTAGCCCAGACTGCGCCCGTCTGAGGTTCAGTTGGCGCGGCGACTATGAGAAGGAGTCGAGCGATTGGCGTTCTGTAACCGATAGGACAACCGCATTACGTTCATTGAAGGTGCAAGTCTAACGTTTTGCTAGCAAGCGTTGTCCATTATCGTACATTAAAGATCCCTGCCTGTTTAGTGAAACGGGTTTGCATTGTGGCGATAATGCTGTTTTTGATTTACACAGCAAAGACCTTTAGCCACACCAATTTAGGGCTTAGACGTGCAATACACTATGCATTTCTGGCTGCGGTTAGCGTTATTTGGTCTGAACTTTGATGTGGCTAAGGACTTCGAAAAACGTATTTGAAGTGTGGATATAGCATTTCCCTCTCGATAAAATTCAAGTACACCCGGGATAAAACATGGACACGAGAAAATGAAATCACGTCAAAGGCTGATCGCTAGTGAGCAACATTCAATTTCCTTGTTTCATCAATTTTAGGCGTTTTTGGCCTAGCTAAGTATTGGACATGTCTGTGATTCGCTAGCGCGGAAGAGATTTATTTGTGTGTCTTCCTGTCGATAATCGAGGTACTGACATAATGCGGATGGTTCGTTTACTCATAACCATAGACCAGTTTGTTTGAAGTTCAATCGATTCTCGATTTAGGAAGCTCTTGTTCAGTACATTTAATTTAGGACAATGAAGGCCTTTAGAAAGCTTTAGTTAAGCTCTCCGCCGCGGTTTTGGTATCTGCGTTTGAGCACTCCAAGGAGTCTCCCTTTGTCGAGTAAAATCGTCTGGCGTTTGACAGAGTAAAATCTATGTCACTCTTGGGGCCGGTAAAGGGTTTATTTGCACAATTTATGATTAAGTGAAAAGATGGCAATTTTAGTCTTTGATACAGGAGAGTTATTTCGTTTTATTTGGGTAGTGTAAGTAAAAGAAGAGTAAGTAGTAAGTATATTGTAAGTGATATGTAAGTTTAATATTAGTATTGTAAGTAGTGTAAGTGTTCGTCCTGTAAGTAAAATTGCAGTTATGTAAAACGAACAAAAACAACAAAAAAAAGATTAGTGCCAATTCAAATTCTGTGGTTAAGTTCTTGCAAATACGGGTGGGTATTCTTTATCATAAGTTTGTTTCTTTATCTAAGAACCAGTTTTACACCGAGATATAAACTAGTTTAAAGGTCAGCACACACGAGCGGACTAGTCCCTGTAACTAGTTCTTTGAAGTATTTACACCATGGGGCTTGTCCCAGGGACTTGTCACACGAACAGTTTACACGAAGTGTTTTGAGGAACAAGTCGCAGGGTCTTGTCCTAAAAATTCAAACTGGTTTGAATTCGTGGGACTAGTCGCAAAGACACGGACTAGTCGCAGGGACACGGACTAGTCTCAGGGAATAGTCCCCTCGTGTGTAGCGATCTTTAAGGCCATTCAGTGTTACCTGATTAAAAACGATCTCTTCATGAGGGCTACTTGTAAGATTTAACGATTTTCAAATTCCTATGTGGAGTCTCGTTTTGAACTTTGCGTGAGACCTAGGCTTTGATTTACGTTATTGCCGTTTTGTCTCGCTAAACGAGTTAAAGGTATTTAGAAAACAGTCCTAAGAAAGCACGTGCGCTGATTGGTTAAAAATTGTGTTTGTATAACTCGATGGAGACACAGAACTAGCGCGCGCTGTTGACGTAGTGATGGCGCGAGCAAAGAGAATTTACATTTTGATATCCAAAGTTATCAAGTTGTTTTCCTTTCTCTCGCCGTGGTGTTTTCTAAAAGAAATAGAAAACATGTACTTCGTGTTTCTATCGAGTTATACAAACACTTGTGAAAGTTTAGGAGAACTCGAAAAAGCTGTGGAAACACTCGCCTGCGGCTCGTGTTCCCACAGCATTTCTCATTCTCTCAAACTTCCTCTCGTGTTTGTATGACTCGATAGATAAAAAAACACGGTACATGTTTTCTATTCCTTAAATAGTAGCTTCTAGCAGTATTACAACTGGTACTGAAAACTTTGTGTGCAGCTCTCAATAAAAAAAAAAGTCGTCAAGTTATTGGTTTTTTTCTCTTCTTTTTTTCTTTTTAATTTCAGCCTCGACTTAAGTGTTTCATTTCCCGCGCGCCGCCATCTTTGATTACATGACGCCATACGGTTGCCCAATTGTTTAACACAAAAGATGCTCTGCTTCCTAACAATAGCGGCAACCACATGACGTCACAAAATCCAAAATGGCGGTACACGGGAAATTTAAATGCGAAAACTGGCGGTAGTCTTAACTCAATTTTTGTTACTCTTGAATGTTATTTTCACCACGTCCACTAAAATTGGAGATTTAGTGATTACTTCAAACAATTCACAGCTAACTTGTTGTAGGAGTAGAGCTTCCCTTTAAGAGAAGTACCCACAATACTGACACCCAGTTTTTGCGGCTAATACGCATTCTTGTGTTTTTAACGGAGCTCCGGCAAATAAGCGCCCTTGTAGGCCTCTCTGCCTGAAATTTGTTGCAATGACATTTCAATATTTGCTGTAAACCAGCTTTGCTATTCGTCTTTGATCAAGATCAAAGGGCTTAAGTTTCGTAACTCGACGTGACGAGGTGCTTTTCTTGTGGTAAAGTAACGTTTTAGGCAGAGATGTCCTTATACATATTTTCGTTGGTGCATCTGTAAAACCTTGCATGAGGTTCCCGTGAATTTATCATTTTCAGAGCTGTTAGTTCAGTCTCACGTATGGTTTGTAGGGGTAAATCTACATTCCAATGTTTGAATGTCCAAAAAGCTTGCTCGAAATAAGACCTAGACATTATGTCTACTCTTCCGTTAGATTTTATGTAGTTTCTTTGTGTGAGTTTTATCAGCAATTTTTAAAGAGCTGTTATTTTGACTCTATGTTTATATTTAACAGGGGAAAAGCAGCATTTCACGAACATTTTATACGATCTGAACGCCTAAAACGTTTTATAAAAATTGCAGAATCTCTGTATCGTCGCGCATTTGTAAGAGATCGCAGTTTACAAAAGAAAGTTTAGACATTTTAAAGAGAGATTATTAAGATGGTTTTAAATTTTCTACAATTCCAGGCACCTGTATCTAACTTGCAGATATTTGTATGTTCCCCCACACGGGCCCCCACCAAACACTGAGCTGACTGCAAGCACCTGACATTCGTGTTTGCCGTTACACTTGTCCTGCACTATTTGAAGAGAATTCCTGGCACGACAGTCGATGTTACTCATGGCCGAATGTAAACATGTATCCCGGTCCAGCCTGCCATAGTTCGCGTCTTGTATGCTGATTTCTTGTCCGTTGTGGCAGGTTATTTTTTCCATTGGTCCCTTCACAAATAATAAGAAAGTGAAGCTCCTCTGCAGAAAGTAAAAGTGGAAAAAGAATGAGGAGACATTAAGCAGCAAGAAATCTTGTCCCTGTAACTAGTCTTTGCGCTTTTAATACCAGATCCCGAGAGTTATTTTTAGTCTCAACCGGACCACAATCCTGGCCAAACGTCCTTGGGACACTTGACAAAATGACAACTAGTGATCGCATGACGCGTTATTTTGAAGAGGGAAGTCATTATTGAATTTGCTGAGCCCCCCTCCTACCCCAAAACAAATTGTTGGGCTACGGGGTCAACTTTGGATGAATCAACATCAACATTGTGTTGGGGGTGGGGAGGGAGAGGCGGACAAAAAGACCAACTGCAAAGTGTCCCAAGGCTTTTGAAAAGGATTGTACCTAGAAATAGGTTTACGTTCAGCGATCGTACTGACGAGGTTCATACATCTAGTGGTTTGCGACTGACTTCTTGTTCATATCACTGGAGGTAATGATGTTCCTTTTCAAGAACAAACTGTGAGATCCCAAGTACGTCATGGTCAAAGATCACGAGTTGAACGAGGATATATGATCGATTAGAGCTGTATTCCTGTATAACTGGTTGTATTTATCTCGGGAAGAAAGTAAATTCAGTGCAATTTCAACAGCAACAACGACAGTATCATCAACAAGAATGCCAACACTAGCTGACAACATAGACATGCGCATCATGATTAAACAACAGGGACTGGGGAGAGCTTGATCGGATGAAGATGTGATTTTGAGAGCTCCGCCGTGCGCTATCATAGTTTAATTCATTTTGGTCGTCTATGGAGTGTTCAGTCGTTTATGTAACTCCAAAAAGAAAATTGGATCGTAACACTGCCTGTAGTCCCTCGGACGCGCCACCGTGACAATTCCAGGAGACGAAGACGAAGTAATGGCCGATTTGAAGCTATCTGAAGGCGTCGCAGAGAAATTTGACTTAATCCTAGCAAAACTATGCAGTTTGGACACGAAAATGGAGGATTTAAACACCACAGTAAAAAGTTTGTAAAGTAAGTTATCTTTCGTGGAAATTGATATGGATAACGTAAAGGTCAAGCAGAAGATTCTGGATAAAAAGTTACGCACATGGAGACTATGTGTATGTATGTATGTAAATCTTTATTTAAACACGGAAAATCATCAGTTAAGCTTAAGTTAAAAACTAAAACTAATTACAACTGCTTTACATGATTGCCGTGTGGGAATCCGATATATCAGCTACCTTCTTGATATTTCGCTTAAAATGCTCAACGGATGTAGCATTTTTTAAGTTTTTGGGCAAGTTATTCCATAGCATGGCCCCGCTGTAAGAGAAGCTTCGTTTCAAATAATTGGTGCTTGGTTTGGACAGGGTCAGCCTTCTCTCAGAGTTTCTTAAGTTATAAGCAGAGTGACGCTGAGAGAAAAGACTTTGTAAATATTCCGGAGCAAGGTCATTCATGGTTTTATACATCATTAAGGCTTTTTGTTTCTTTCGGCGAAGAGATAGCCTCTCCCAGCTGAGGGTGGAGAGAAGGTGGTTTGAGCTCGCATCAAAGGGTGATTTAGTAATAACTCTGGCTGCGCGATTCTGTAATTTTTGTAGCTTATCACTCAAGTAACTAGTCAAACAGTCCCAGACGGGGCTGCAGTAATCAAAATGAGGCATAATTAAGGTGTTATAAATTAGAATTGCAGTTTCTTTGGATATAAACGGCCGCACACGTTTTAGGGCGCCTATAGCTGAAGAGACTTTCTTGCAAATCTCTTCAACGTGTTTACCCCAAGAGAGGTGAGCATCTATGGTAAGACCCAAGGATTTGGTATGAACGACTCTCTTGATAATTTTGTCATCAATTCTGATTTCTACATCGTCACATTGGGCAGATAGCCTTTGTCTTGATCCAATAATCATTAGCTCAGTTTTAGCAACATTTAGACTGAGCTTGTTAGCTTTCA
>JAHPZR010054514.1:10000-17062 GCA_019787425.1 Platygyra sinensis | reverse complement strand
TGTACATTTTCTAATTCACTGTAAACAGAAGAGTTTATGTTTCCTAAGTTACTATTTTTTTAAGGACCCATGAAATGAAAATATCAAGTCATTTATTTTGTAAAAACGCAAATTGCTCCAAATGTTTTATCAGGGTAGAAGAAACATATATTTTTCTGCTCTCAATGTTGGTAAAAAGGTCTCTTCATTTTGGGGCATTGATTGTGAGTCTCTCAGAATTATCTTAATGTCTGTTTTCAGTTGCACATATATCAGAGTTGAGAATTTTTAAACGCGCATAGTTTTACACAGTGACACATGTTTTTAAATTAATGCCTTGCTGAGATCTGGTTTTTGAAACCCTAATTTCACCTAAACCAATTTATTATACCTGCCTGCAAAAGGAACACTTCCTAACGTTTTGCATCAGTACACAGCTGAAACATTATCCACTCATCATCATTAGCAGCAGCAGCAGCAGCAGTTCCTCTTCCCCCCTTAGAGATTCGGGCCAGCAAAGAAAAGTGGAAATCAATTTATTATTGGGCTTTTACTGATGCCAAAGCAAAAAAAAAATATGCATTCGCCAGGAAACAAAACCATTAACACACCCTTTACCTTCAAAGGCAATGCAGTCATGATACACATATTTTAACGCCAACCCTAAGCCCGCATTGTCCGCATTTATAAACGGTTCCAACTTTCAAAAATTGTGGAAGGCGCTGTAGTACAGTCTTGTCATTCATGGAAGCAATAGGTCAAAACTGAAGGGATTTTTGATTTGATGTTGATCGCCCTCAACGAAAAGACATACGACCACTTCACTTTCGCGGTTCACTATTTTTCGCCTTGCCGTAGAGTGCTGACTCGACGAAGGTGATTCTCCAACATGTTGCGAGCCACAGACTCTTTTCACCCAAGACCCTACTTACGGTCGACAATTCCTGCAAAGAAAGTGTTAAAAACTCAATATTTCAGGTTGTTTGCTGCTTCTCTCGTTGCAAATATCAACCAACAAAGCCATTTTGTTGCAACAGCCACAAGTGTTGAGCCGTGAAAAATTGTGAGAATTTTCTCCCAAATCTTCCATGTCCTCCATTATTGCATTGTAAACGCCGCTGGCCACAGCTGTTTCAGCCAGCAATCCGCGCGAACATTTTGACTTCCGCTCAAGATTTCTTTGTTTTCAAACAGCTAATCAAAAAAACTCGAATTAATTCGAAACTCCTATGTTTCCAGAGCCCTTCGATTCTCGTGCCAAGGCTCCGCCGGCTACGAGATGAGAAAAGGGCTATGGGGACGAGAATGACCGACAACATTTTAAGACCAGTTCCAGCCTTACGGCTGGCCTTGGTAATAGACGGCAAAAACAGACGCTTTTCACGGACGCTTGAACTCGAGATCTGAACCAAGGACAAAGCTCGTGGCAAAGACGCCGATACCACAAGTCCTCGCGTAAGTGTGTCTTTGCTGGCTGCCCTTGACCATTTGCGGGAAAAACGTGGATGCCCTGCGGACGTGCAAGCAATCAAATCGAGATTTTTTCCGGCTGTACAATCTACCGGAAATACCGAGCATTCTCTCTTCTCCAGTCTTCCTCCATATTACGCGGGGAGTCCTAAGGTACGGGGCCAATTAAACCTATTTGTCCCCTTTCCGGAGTTGGTAACTTTAAATTATACGGGTCTGACACAAGCACTACTCCACATGAAAGGGTGTCGGGCCAATTCATCCACTTAAAGTGCCCCTTGAAAGGAAAAGAATCGTACAGGAACAAATTAACAAAATTCTTAAGATGTGCAAATGATGCTAGACTGTACGCGACACATGATCACATATTATGTGAATGTTTAAATATATAGAGTGAAATTATTTTATGTAAATGTTAGGATATGTAATAAATTATTTTTTCCTATACACCGAACGAAAATCTCGCCGATAAATTATTTTTTCTTATACACCGAACGAAAATCTCGTCGATGATCAGCGGCGAGGTACTTTTGTCTGTATAAAGAAGGCGAGAAAATCTCGCCGATGATCAGCGGCGAGGTATTTTTGCCCATAAAAAAAGCGAGAAAATCTCGCCGATGATCAGCGGTGAGGTATTTTTTTCTGTATAAAGTAAGCACGAAAATCTCGCTGATGATCAGCGGCGAGCTATTTCTGTCTGTATAAAGAAGGCACGAAAGTCTCACCGATGATCAGCGGCGAGGTAATTCTCGTGCTCAGACAGAGGAAGCAAAATATTCAATGAAAAAAAATATACAAGACCTTGATGTCTTTAAGGGAGTCGCTTGTAGATTGCAAAACAGTGAAGTTCTTTGAGCCTCCAACCCTTGGAGAATTTGTGGAAAACTTGAAAATTGAGGTTAAGCATTTGAAAGAAGAACTTTCTAAAGCAAAGGAGAAGGAATATATTTTTTAGGTCTGGGCTCGAAAGGTTTAGCATTAGTCCTGAAGATATAAATTTCTTCACTGGGTTCCCTGACTGCAAGGCAGTTGTGGCATTTTGGCAATACATTGAACCCAATGCAGCGAACTTGACTTATTATAGCAGTGCAAGGGATGTTTCTGACTTTGTTTCAAATGTTCCATTTCCATGTTTCAATGCAACTGGGAATAAATTCCCGGGTAAAGGAGTTGGTGCGCAACGTACTCTGCAGCCTACAGATGTGTTTTGGCTGTTCCTAACTCGAGTTAGGTCGGGCCTTTTTGTACGTGACTTAGCATTCAGGTTTAACAGTTCTATATCCACAGTATCTGAGTATCTGTAATCCATGGCAGTTTACCGATTTGGCCCTTTAGAGATGTTATAAAGCAACAGCTTCCCAAGGTCTTTGAAGGAAGGTTTATATAAAGTAAGCCCGAAAATCTCGCCGAAAGCGAGATTTTTGCTCGGTATATAAGAAAAAATAAATTATAACATATAGAAACATTTATATAAAATAATTTCAATCTATAGATTTAAACATTCACATAATATGTGAATGTGTGTACACCCTAACAGTTCTATATCCACAGTATCTGAGTATCTGTAATCCTTGGCAGTTTACCGATTTGGCCCTTTAGAGATGTTATTTTTTTTTATTTTTATTTTTTTATTTAAACATATTTTCTATTGTTTGCCCCAAAAGCGCCTAGGCTTATCAAGGGGGCTTACAATAGAGATGTTATCAAGCAACATCTTCCCAAGGTCTTTGAAGGAAGGCTTAAAAGTGTTAGGTGTATAATCGACTGTACGGAGATTAAGTGCGAAAAACCTCAGGACCTTCAGAAGCAAAGTGAATTATATTCAGAGTTTAAGTCACACACACTTTTAAGGGCCTAGTTGGAATATCACCAAATGTGTGGATGACATTTGTTAGTGGTCTCTATGGGGGCAGCATCTCAGACAGAGAAGTTGTAGAGAAAAGTAATTTTATAGACTTGCTGGATCACAATGACCTTATTATGGCTGATCGTGGGTTTGAAATACAGGACATGCTTGCTGTAAAACAAGCACAGTTGTTCATTCCCCCCAAAAGGCAATCAGTTGAAGACCTGTTATCTAAAGATGAATGCTTTGAAACTATCAGGACAGCAAACCTCGGAATACACGTTGAACGTGCCATTAAACGAGTCAAAGGATGGCATATATTTGAACAAGTCCTACCTCTTAGCATGGCTGGTGTGGTTAATCGAGTTATGGACAGTTTGCTGTTTGTTGACAAACTGACAGAAACCTGCTCTCACTTGCTAGATAAGGCTGTCCGTGATTGGTAACTTAAGGTGGCCGAACACAGTTTTCAAGTGCCTATGCCTAATTCACCATTACTTTTTAAACTATTTCTGCTTCGGTGCAAGAGTCAAGGTTAACCACAGAAGTATTTGTTCTCGCATTTTGCCTACGGTGTTTGCTGTTGCCATGGCAACGGGGCTGGTTAAAAACAAGGCTTTAAAAATGGATTTATTTACTGTATTTAAAAAATCCAGTCGTTAGATTGTTTTCATCGTTTGTCCACTACGAACTGACATTAAATCCCTTCTGTCAACTTTCTTCTAATAGTAAAAATTTTGACATAAACGATTTTCATAATTCGCCGAAAATCGTTTTGTGTATTATTAAAAATTCCCTATGTCAAAATTTAGATTTTTCGTGATAGATCATTCTCGTGGTTTCTGAACTATTTTTTGGCAATTTTCTTGAAATTCTAACAACTGGATCGTTAGAAATCGGCAAATTTCTGCGCATGCGTTGCATTTAACTGGGTTCTTTCGGTAACAAACAAAAGCTGAGAATTGCTGGGTTCTTGCATCGTTACCTTTCACAATGTGTGTTACAAAATAGGCGTTAAGAAATGAAATTTTAACTTTTCAAGAACAAGTGGTCAACCCACAATTTCTCCTTACTGCAGTAGCAATACAAATAAAGTAGACTGGTCAAGTGAAGAAGATCCTCAACCAAGGGATACTGTTTTGAGGTCAAATGTTCCAATTATATTGTCAATATACAATGTCCACAATGACAGTATGTGGAATCACTGCAGGAGGCATCCCTCTCTCATGATTTGTAGTTTTGCCGAGTACAGAAGAAGCATCACTTTGATTTTGTCATCACCAGTGTGTGGTCATGTTGAACATGTGTAGAAAATGTTCTGCCTATTGGGGTTCACTGCAATGATTTCTAGATCCACCATTCCAAGGGAAGTTGATGTATTTTGTTTGCTCAGTTACAGTTGCAACTGCAGGCACCTTTGCAAAAATGGCACTTAGTATACCTAATTGGGAATATGCAGGCCAAAAACTTTTCCTGTAAATACGATGTATGAAAATGTTTGCTGATTTAACAATGATCAGTGATAAACAAGCAAGACTAGTAGCTACTAGTATATCAAATTGTCGCAGACTAATTTACAGTTTGAAAGCCACTCAGACAGGATTTGAAATGATGATCACACAGACAATACCACCATTCTTAATAACTTGTAACCTAATCAGAAAATTCCACCCTCAATTAGAGAATGTGGAGCAAGACGAAATAAAGAAGATAAATAACAATTCTTATATACAAAAAGCCATCTACACTGATCTACCGAAAGACACGCTGACTATTCAAAAAAAAGGTTCAAAATTTTGTCACATTTTTTGTCCCCAAAACATGATTGCTGAGAACAATTCGTTCACTTACAAATCCTTATATTGACTGTAGTAAATGGAAATTACTCAGATATCAAATACTTGCCATTTTACAGCGAGATGTGCTATGACAGCTCTCATATTGCGTATCACATCTTCACAACCCAATAACTTTCTTAATTTTCCAACAATTGCCTCCAGGTGGACATAAATTATTGGTCTGGCCCCGGTTGTTCAAAGGCCGGATAACGCTATCCAGCGGATAAATCACTATACAGCGGATAAGTGTTGACAAAACAAACCACGCTATCCACTGGATAGTGATTTATCCGGTGGATAGCGTTATCCACTTCTCGAACAACAGGGGCCTGATCTCGCATTTAAGGTGGTTGGAAACAGTTTCCAGTACTTTCTAAGACCTACAGTTTGACGCATCATTATAACCACTCTTTTATCGGTTGATGCCAAAATCAAGGTATCAACAAACTGTCTAATCATCGGGGAACAAATTGCTTTTACATTTTTGGCACAATAGGTTACCATAGCAACAATATGACCTGCTAAAAACACCCTTAATTTTAGCTTTAAGCACTTATAACTTCAAAAAGAGCTCGGTGATCCCCATTTTTTATTATCAAATTGTAATCAGCATGATAAGATGCAACTTTTTGCAACGTTTAAAAAAATTCTGTGGAGAAGGTTCAGAGCCACCTTAAATTTTCGAAAATTTAAGGTGGCTCTGAACCTCCTTTACAGAATTTTTTTAAACTTTGAAAAAAGTTGCATCTTATCATGCTGATTACAATTTGATAATAAAAAATGGGGGTCACCAAGCTCGTTTTTGAGTAATAAGCGCTTAAAGCCAAAATTATTAATGGTGTTTTTAGCAGATCATACTGTTGCTATGGTAACCTACTGTGCCACAAAATTAACAGCAACTTGTTCCCCGATGATTGGGCAGTTTATTGATACCATGATTTTGCCGTCAGCCAGTATAGAGAGGGTTACAATGACCCATCAAACTAAGTCTTGAAAAGTAATGGAAACTGTTTTCAGCCACCTTGAAGGCGGAACAACCAAAATAAACGATTCAGTCCATCCACGTCGGGAGTAAAAAACAAAGGGCAATAACAGAAAAATAAGTGACTTGCCAAAGTAGGGAAAACGGCAGTGTTTCTTGTCACCTCTTTCTGACGGAAACATTCGCCAAATTGATGCCATTAAGGCCTGATATATTCCTCGAATCCTGCCTTGCTCGAAGGCCACCATTTTCACTCACATATAGTATATAGAAACATCGCAACCGCATACATGAAGACCAGAAGTCCTAGAATCTAGGACTAGAAATTCCTATGTCTCCAGAGCCCTTCGATTCGCGTGCCAAGGCTCCGCCCGCTAAGATATGAGAAAAGGGCTATGGGGACGAGAATGGCTGTCGGGTTCCTTTCGTTTTTTTCAATGTCTCGTTTCCAGGGCCCCGCTTTCCGCTGTGACAAAATCGTTGTCATAGTAACTTTACTTGAGGCAAATGAAGGAATTCCAGACAAAAGATTATAACTTTTTGGGGAACGACAAGTTCCCCAATCTTTACGAGAGACTACTTCATGAGCGAAAACTTTAGCCTGCGTAGCAAGCGTTTCCGTGGAGCAAAGAGCGAAGGAAACGGGGTTTTCGGCGTCTTGCCCGCGCGAAAAATGGGGCGAGAGCAAAAACAAGAAGGAGGGGGTGGGGGAGGGGAAGGAAGGAAACGCTTGCCGCCAAGCATTGTGATTTTCAAAACCGCCCACTTGGCCTTTCATGCCTGACTGATTTCACGCTGTCATCACAAGCATTCAAGTTGCGTTTGTAATCCTTGTGCTCGCAAGATTCGAAATCTTGGATCACCTTATTTTCCGTCTAATAAGAATCATACAAGGTTACCCTAGGCGTCATAGATTCTTTTTTCGTATTTTAGTGACGAACCTGCGA
>JAHPZR010054514.1:0-5000 GCA_019787425.1 Platygyra sinensis | reverse complement strand
TCATGGCAACAGCACGACAGATGTCATTTGGCTTCTCTTGTGATGAACAGTTCTGATGCCAAGTTTGAAGAACACCGCTATAATATTTCCAGAGATATTCTATATTGAGTGCTGTACTGTATTAGTTAACCACCTATGACGTCATCACTTTACTCGCAAAAACGTAAATATCTCTAAAACGAAAAAAGATATTCTAAAAAGAAAAACGCCATTCTTCTATACTTTTAAAGGCCTTTCAAATAGGCAGCAATCATTTTTTACTTCATAGGCACTTTAATGCCTTTCATTCATAGAAAACATACTGATTTTCCATGACTTTCCATGACCTACACCTAAATTTCAGGACTTTCCAGGCCTGGAAAATGAAATTGTAAAATTCCATGACTTTCCAGGTTTTCCATGACCTGTACGAACCCTGATCTTTTAAATTAAAATCTAACGGAAAAGATTCACCTTTCGAATCGTTACTGGCAGTCTGATACGACATCGCTTGAACTGAACTGCAATTCAACCTCCTAAAAGGCCTTACGAATCACTCGCTACGTCCACCATATTTCTTTATGATGTATTTAAACCAATCAGCGTGTTTGTATGAATGGGCCAATCAACAAGGGTGTTAGTTCAGCGTTGCCCAGGATCTTCTCCCGACGATCCGCCATTTTGAAAATCGTCGAGGAGAAGGCCCTGGGGACGTAGCCTGCGTAGCAAGCGTTTCCGTGGAGCAAAGAGCGGAGGAAACGGGGTTTTCGGCGTTTTGCCCGCGCGAAAAATGGGGCGAGAGCAAAAATAAGAAGGAGGGGGTGGGGGAGGGGAAGGAAGGAAACGCTTGCCGCCAAGCATTGTGATTTTCAAATACTCCGTTCGCCAGCGAACGGAGCTCGTGATTGGCTGGGCTAGTCGAACATGTGTCAATCAAAGGTCTTAAAGTTCTGAGTGCCGGAAAGAACGTTCGAAGCTTGCATTTGTTTACAAAAAGCGTTAACTTTTCTCACGAAACGAGTATTAAGTCGTGAGCTTCGACAGTACGGTAGGAATCCTGTAGTGCAATGCCGACGCTTTGGTATTTCGAAACCTGACTATTACTGCAGATGCAATTGCGACACAATTTGCAGCTATTCCTTTAATTTTAACATCACTTTCTTGAATGCCACATGCGCCAAGTGCAAGATAAATAAACCACGGGACAGAAAATTCGCACTACAGTCAACTCTCTCGTAAGCGGACACCCTCGGGAATTGAAAAACGTGTCCGTTAGTAGAGCTGTCCGCTTACGAGAATTATTCCCGTAAGCGGACACCAAAGAAAAATAGGGTGGATGTCCGCTTACGGGAGAGTTAATTAGCGGGTGTTAATTGTATTTTATTGCGTAGACAAAAATAGCAACGAACGGACAGCTTGCTTTGCCTCGGACAAATTGAAATTTGTAAAAAGCGATCCCCGCTGTTCTGTTGCTCTGTTAAAGGTCATATTTTTGTTGATTTATTGCAAATTAAAGACAAATTTCATTGCCAAGAGTCAATTACGTACATGGTGTGTCCGCTTACGAGAGAGCGTAAACAAAAGAAAAGTCCAATTTTCATTTTCAAAAGTGTCCGCGTCCGCATACGAGAGAGTGTCCGTTTACGGGAATGTGTAAATAGAAAGTTTGACTGAGAGGTAAAAACGGGGATTTAAAAAGCCGTCCGTAAGTAGAGCTGTCCGCTTACGAGAGTGTCCGTTAGCGGAGAGTTGACTGTACTGCGTGGGAAAACTGAGTGATTTCGTCTGGCTTGTTTCATGGCATGCTTTCGGATTTAATCGTGTAGGTACTCTGACATTTCATTAGAAGCATTTTTCTTGAGAGAATTTAGAACCTCTGGGTACAATTCTGAATGATTTGTTATAGTGAGCTGCGGCATGCCAGTTTTTATGACATATTTGCCTCTTCTCGAGCACAAGGATTATGCAAACGCGACTTGAATACTTCTCACAGATTTGTGCTAAAACTTCACCCTTGCGGTCCTTCCTTTAGACAGATTGAGTAGAAATATAGCTCGATTATAAATTACGAAATTTAACTTTGAAAGCCTGCAATTTGTCGCCCGGAGTCATCAAGATTTCTCTGTCGTATGCTCTTTGTTACAGACATATTTTGACAAGTTAAAGTTTGTTTTGGTTCAAAGTTCACTACCGCGACGAAAGGGCAAAGATTTAATTTGATGAGTGGCTTTGCCGCTCACGATCGCAGGTTCGTCACTAAAATACGAAAAAAGAATCTATGACGCCTAGGGTAACCTTGTATGATTCTTATTAGACGGAAAATAAGGTGATCCAAGATTTCGAATCTTGCGAGCACAAGGATTACAAACGCAACTTGAATGCTTGTGATGACAGCGTGAAATCAGTCAGGCATGAAAGGCCAAGTGGGCGGTTTTGAAAATCACAATGCTTGGCGGCAAGCGTTTCCTTCCTTCCCCTCCCCCACCCCCTCCTTCTTGTTTTTGCTCTCGCCCCATTTTTCGCGCGGGCAAGACGCCGAAAACCCCGTTTCCTTCGCTCTTTGCTCCACGGAAACGCTTGCTACGCAGGCTAAAGTTTTCGCTCATGAAGTAGTCTCTCGTAAAGATTGGGGAACTTGTCGTTCCCCAAAAAGTTATAATCTTTTGTCTGGAATTCCTTCATTTGCCTCAAGTAAAGTTACTATGACAACGATTTTGTCACAGCGGAAAGCGGGGCCCTGGAAACGAGACATTGAAAAAAACGAAAGGAACCCGACAGCCATTCTCGTCCCCATAGCCCTTTTCTCATATCTTAGCGGGCGGAGCCTTGGCACGCGAATCGAAGGGCTCTGGAGACATAGGAATTTCTAGTCCTAGATTCTAGGACTTCTGGTCTTCATGTATGCGGTTGCGATGTTTCTATATACTATATGTGAGTGAAAATGGTGGCCTTCGAGCAAGGCAGGATTCGAGGAATATATCAGGCCTTAATGGCATCAATTTGGCGAATGTTTCCGTCAGAAAGAGGTGACAAGAAACACTGCCGTTTTCCCTACTTTGGCAAGTCACTTATTTTTCTGTTATTGCCCTTTGTTTTTTACTCCCGACGTGGATGGACTGAATCGTTTATTTTGGTTGTTCCGCCTTCAAGGTGGCTGAAAACAGTTTCCATTACTTTTCAAGACTTAGTTTGATGGGTCATTGTAACCCTCTCTATACTGGCTGACGGCAAAATCATGGTATCAATAAACTGCCCAATCATCGGGGAACAAGTTGCTGTTAATTTTGTGGCACAGTAGGTTACCATAGCAACAGTATGATCTGCTAAAAACACCATTAATAATTTTGGCTTTAAGCGCTTATTACTCAAAAACGAGCTTGGTGACCCCCATTTTTTATTATCAAATTGTAATCAGCATGATAAGATGCAACTTTTTTCAAAGTTTAAAAAAATTCTGTAAAGGAGGTTCAGAGCCACCTTAAATTTTCGAAAATTTAAGGTGGCTCTGAACCTTCTCCACAGAATTTTTTTAAACGTTGCAAAAAGTTGCATCTTATCATGCTGATTACAATTTGATAATAAAAAATGGGGATCACCGAGCTCTTTTTGAAGTTATAAGTGCTTAAAGCTAAAATTAAGGGTGTTTTTAGCAGGTCATATTGTTGCTATGGTAACCTATTGTGCCAAAAATGTAAAAGCAATTTGTTCCCCGATGATTAGACAGTTTGTTGATACCTTGATTTTGGCATCAACCGATAAAAGAGTGGTTATAATGATGCGTCAAACTGTAGGTCTTAGAAAGTACTGGAAACTGTTTCCAACCACCTTAAATGCGAGATCAGGCCCCTGTTGTTCGAGAAGTGGATAACGCTATCCACCGGATAAATCACTATCCAGTGGATAGCGTGGTTTGTTTTGTCAACACTTATCCGCTGTATAGTGATTTATCCGCTGGATAGCGTTATCCGGCCTTTGAACAACCGGGGCCAGACCAATAATTTATGTCCACCTGGAGGCAATTGTTGGAAAATTAAGAAAGTTATTGGGTTGTGAAGATGTGATACGCAATATGAGAGCTGTCATAGCACATCTCGCTGTAAAATGGCAAGTATTTGATATCTGAGTAATTTCCATTTACTACAGTCAATATAAGGATTTGTAAGTGAACGAATTGTTCTCAGCAATCATGTTTTGGGGACAAAAAATGTGACAAAATTTTGAACCTTTTTTTTGAATAGTCAGCGTGTCTTTCGGTAGATCAGTGTAGATGGCTTTTTGTATATAAGAATTGTTATTTATCTTCTTTATTTCGTCTTGCTCCACATTCTCTAATTGAGGGTGGAATTTTCTGATTAGGTTACAAGTTATTAAGAATGGTGGTATTGTCTGTGTGATCATCATTTCAAATCCTGTCTGAGTGGCTTTCAAACTGTAAATTAGTCTGCGACAATTTGATATACTAGTAGCTACTAGTCTTGCTTGTTTATCACTGATCATTGTTAAATCAGCAAACATTTTCATACATCGTATTTACAGGAAAAGTTTTTGGCCTGCATATTCCCAATTAGGTATACTAAGTGCCATTTTTGCAAAGGTGCCTGCAGTTGCAACTGTAACTGAGCAAACAAAATACATCAACTTCCCTTGGAATGGTGGATCTAGAAATCATTGCAGTGAACCCCAATAGGCAGAACATTTTCTACACATGTTCAACATGACCACACACTGGTGATGACAAAATCAAAGTGATGCTTCTTCTGTACTCGGCAAAACTACAAATCATGAGAGAGGGATGCCTCCTGCAGTGATTCCACATACTGTCATTGTGGACATTGTATATTGACAATATAATTGGAACATTTGACCTCAAAACAGTATCCCTTGGTTGAGGATCTTCTTCACTTGACCAGTCTACTTTATTTGTATTGCTACTGCAGTAAGGAGAAATTGTGGGTTGACCACTTGTTCTTGAAAAGTTAAAATTTCATTTCTTAACGCCTATTTTGTAACACACATTGTAC
>JAHPZR010054512.1:40000-48508 GCA_019787425.1 Platygyra sinensis | reverse complement strand
AGCATTAACATTAGGTGTTCTGTTAGTCAGGGACCAGCACAATCAATAGTGACAGAAGAAAAAGAGAAGCGTGGATTGTATAACAAAAATGTTCAGTCAAAATTGACCAATCAGAAGGTATACAGGAAGAGCTTTCTTTGGAAATGTTCACAGGCATGCTGTTCCTCTTCATCCAAACCCTCTTGCTGTTTTTTTTTTTGTTTTTTTTGTTTTTTTTTTGCATGGCTCTCCAAGCAATCAAACAAAAGCAATGTTGGTTCATGCACCTTGCGATAACAAGCAAACTTAGAGGTCCAAACCCTCAAAATATTCCATCAATATTCCACGCCTCCCCCACCATTTGATAACTTTTCCTGCCCCAGGGTAGGGCATTTCTTATATAACAGGTCATCACGATGGTGTGGTGTTATCCTGCCCAAAGATTGGGACGTCTTCACAAACTAAGGGGATTTGTGGGAAATGTCTTTTAGTTCATCAACAAACTTTATTTTTCAAAACAGAATAAATGCCTGACAAGCTCTGCAGGCAGGGGTAGGAGCAGGCTTAGCATCGAAATTAAGATATATATTTCACATGCGGGGTAAAACAACATTTTTTCTGTCGAGCATACTCTAGGTAACTAACTCTAGATAATAACTCCACTGTACTTGGCCAATCAGAGAGTGTGCAGAATCGAATCTCTATTTGTCTAGTACAATTCATACAAATCTCGCAAAGAAAGTCCAAACATTGTCTGATAAACACTATCTTATGATAAGCAATTTGTATTGGATATCTACAATTATCTGGATCCATCACTCAAAAATATTTGGCATTGTTTCCAGGCTACACTCTTCCAAGCAAGAGCTTTGGACATTGTAATGCACTAGTCAATTGAAACCCCCAGCCCTCCTGGACCCGGGACAGATAGGGGGTTAATAGGTCCATTTAAGCACTTTTGATCAGAGATGTGTCCCCCAGGAGTGGTAGATAAGATGTGTTTTGCTTCTTTATATGTCCCCACCTGGGGGAATCAGGGAGATTTGACTGCAGTTGAAAAAGACTGGCACCCAAGTTTGTCGCGAAGTCGATCGATGCACGTTGTCATTTTGGCCCCATCCATTAGGCTGATTTCGCAAGAGAATGGGAACATCACTTGACGACGGTGCATGCAGAACAAATACCCAAATATGGTCAAATTAGAACAGAATCCAGGCTATTCCGCGCACCCTCCAGTCATCATCTGACGTTCCTGTCCTGTTGCTAAATCAGCCACAAAGCGGAGTGCAATCATCCCATTTGCCAGAGAGGAAGACCCACAGATGAGTAAGTGGCGGACCTAGCACCAGCGGACCCAGTGTTCAGTTCCTGCCTTTACCAATGCCAGATCCAAAGCGACCTTGGGGATCTACGGACTGTAAGAATTGCAATGGGTTTTGCAAGGGGCACTCTATGTGTCTGGAAAAGGTTTTAGCCACAGACAGCAGCGATTTACCCGCAGCTCATACTTACCCTCCTAGTACTGTTATCAAGAAAAGCGTTGAGAAAACTCAAAAGGAGAGCTGAGACTTGAACTCAGAAGATGTAAAAGAACTTGCAAAGCAAACCCTTTTAAGTATTGAGAACATTGAAATGTGGGTAACACATCTTGATTCTGTAAAGACGGAAGTGACGACAAGCCAGTGCTTGTAAAGCTGCTGTTGCAAGAAAACAGAAGTCAGCCAGGCAGAAGTCCAGTTAAGGTAGCCACTGCTGGGAATGAGTTCTGGTGTCTTTTGTGTGGTCCAGAGCCTGGTAATATGATTGCTTGTGATAATCCTGGCTACCCTATAGAGTGGTTCCATTTCGAATGCGTGGGACTTGTGGATGCACCAAGTGGAAAGCAGCTTTGCACTGAATGTGCTGTTCAACATTTTCAAAGCTATCACTGTTCAGAAATGCTCTGTTGCAAACTGAGATGTATTAAAAGAAAACTATTGCCTTATTAAAGTATATTTTGTTCCTGATCAATTCAGTGTGAACGGTTTCTTTTCGTTTTATTCTGTTTGTTTGTTTGTTGTTGTTGCTTTTTTTTTAAAAATCCCTTGCCATTTTGTTCAGGGGAGAGGAAAATTTGATCTCAACATTTTCCCCAGGGGCTGAAGGTTTTGGTATGATTTGATCAGGGCCTTTGTCAAATCCACCCATCTGTCCCGAGTCTGGGGAGGGGGGGGGGGGGGGTGGGGGTTTCAACTGACTAGTGCATAAGCTGTAGCCGCGAATATAAACTTGAAAGCTCAAGACTCAAATCCTTGAAACTTTACTCAGCTTTCAAATGATGAGCAAAACTATTGATACATGTAAAGAAGAAAGGCTGGATTTCTTAAAAGATTGGTGAAAAGAAACACAGCAGAACTTAAACTGCAAACGATAATGATTGTACAGCTGAATTGAACCTCAGACACAAAGAAAGTTCTACCTTTAGGAGGCGCAGCAGGAAAATCTTTCCCCAGAACTAGTTTTACACGAAAGAGTCCTCCTTCATAAGGCGTTCCAGCTGTCAAGGATGGAAGAAAATGGCAATCCAAGTAAAAATTTTCGATTCACGCGAAATTTGAAGACACTAGAATAATCGACACTAGAATTGAATTCAAATCGATCTTAGATCTATGGATCTCTGAGTGTATTTCAAACCTCCAAAACAGTGGAAAAACATACCTGGGCCTTCTATTGTTGCTTGAATGTCTGTTACATCCTGTTCGTTGGTAAAAACTTTAATACCTTCAGGTGGATCGCTTGATAAACTGGTTAGTTCTTTAACAACTTTCTTGATGATTTGTGGGTGAAGATTTTCGACGTTCGAACTTGACTGAAATCCACGTGAAAGAACCAAAAATCAGTGAATTCAAAAAGCCATGATCGGCAAGCTGAAACAACACTACTTACCGATGCCATTCGCTGGAGTTTTTGTCGAACCAGAAAGCAAACGTTCAAATAACTGCAAAAGATAAATTCGTTTTCGAGAGGCGAACGCGAAGCGCTGCCTACGGTTTTGGTTTGTTATTCTATCAACCAATCAAATCACAGACGGTTCGACCGTGAGATCCTGGTTCTACAAGACGCGGTTGCATAGGTCTCAGAACCATAACCCAGAGGTCACCGCGGGGGACATCACAGCGTTTGGAAAAAAAACGATACATACCGTCACGCAATTAGAAAAATAATTCGAAAACTATTCAGTGAATAAACTCAAGAAATTATAATGCTCTAGGAGATAAATAATTAAGACACTTCTCCAAGTTTTGGGTTTGTACATTTTTCCCGATCTTCAAATATTTGTCGATGTATTTTGCACAAATTTACAGAGCCCGGTATGGAGCCGCCATGTTGGTGTACCTTCAAGGGATACCAACATGACGGCCGGAAAATATTGTAAACTGATTATCTGGACCGGATCAAGCAAACGTTTAAATAAGCACGTTTCGTAATACTGAAAAAAGCGAAAATTCCCGAGAAAAGGATAGATTTTTCGATAAAGACCTACATAGTTTTATGTCGCGCACGCACCGGTTAGCTCAGTTCGTAGAGCACGGCCGGACTGCCGTGCGGGAGATTGCAGGTTACCTTGACCGGACCAACACTCAGGGTCTTTAAATAACTGAGGAGAAAGTGCTGCCTTTGTAATGACATCTGCAAATGGTTAGACTTTCAAGTCTTCTCGGATGAGGACGATAAACCGTAGGCCCCGTCTCACAGTACTGGTGTCGGACGTTAAAGAACCCATACACTGTTCGAAAAGAGTAGGGGACGTCGTCCCCAGTGTGATGGTTTATCACTTATTCTGTTCTGGGGGCACCTGTGTATCCTATTATTCTCTCTAATAAGATGGTGAACTGCGTGGCTGCAGTTTGGCCTAAATAAGCAGTCTGGAAAAGCCCCGCTCTCCCCTCCCCCCACAAATTGTTGTAAAGCGCTTTGAGTGTCAAGATGAAGCGCTAGATAAATGCTGTATTTTTTTTTTTTTTACTTACATAACTCTGAAATTTAGAATGTGCCCGTTTTTAGACGAAGCATATTTTTGAGCTGAAAGTTGTTTAAAGATATAAATTTGCCCCCTCTCATGCCTGATGAAGATAATAACTTTGGTGGCCCTTTAGTTATGATGACGTCACGAGAAACCCAAGAATTCCATACCTGATTAGAGCGGTTTTCAATTTAGTGTCGTAAAACCAAAACCAAAGTAATCCGGCAATTATTTTCGACACTCAGTTGAAATTCGCTCTAACTATCGTATAACGAAAGATATTCTTCAGCCCGACCAAGCTACAGTGCAAACTTCGCGAACTAACTAAAGCCTGATTTTCATATGCCGGGAAAATGGACGGTCGGGGATTTTACCTTTTGCCAACCATCCCAGATTTTGCCGATATATCGGATATTCTTAAGAAGCTATCCCAGATTTTCTCGATAGGGGGATTGGAGCCCAGCAATTTAGGGGATTGCATGGTAATAAACTAAATCCATCGCCGACGGAAGCCGACGTCTCCGAAGGTATAAATTTGAGTTTTAATTTGTCGGGAATGATCGCCGGCCATCGCAGAAATCTGGGACGCGTCGGGAAAATAGAGACGCTCCCGATTCTCCAAATTTGTCCCCGTTCATCCCAGACGTCGGGGATATCTACGATTTAGAGTTTTCATTAGTCGGCAAAATCTGGGACGGTCGGGAAACAGTAAAATCCCAGACGGTCTGGGATTTTTCCGACATATGAAAACCAAGCTTACATTCAGGCAACGGCTAATTAAGACAAAAATAATACTAAGGTTCCAACAATGTTCACGTGCGAGGCTAATTAAGTCAAAAAATGCCCGGGTGAAACGAAGCCGCACTAGACGCAAGTTGAAAACTTGGGTCTACTTGCGACTCCGTTTGGCCAAGGCTTGCGCGCACTTGCGTCGACTTGGGATGACATGCGCTCAATTTGGTCGAGATCAATTTGCACGCGGGTCAAAGCAAGTTTTTTACCGTTTGGTCACCCAACCCAAGTCAACGCAAGTTGAGTGACGTCCATTAACCTATTATTAGCCAATGAAATAGAGGATAGCCTGTCTTAACTTTTTTTGCGACTTGCGTGTACTTGCTAGGAAACTTGCGAGTCTGTTTGGCCACCCAGCGCAAGTCTCTACGCCGCAAGTTCAACTTGCGACCACTTCCACTTCCGGTCCAAGCTAATGCTCCGATCGCGATCAAGTAAGAAGGATTATTATTCTTTCAAAATATTTCCCCTTTTCTAGTTGGTTAAAACCACAGGCATAATTCACCACAACCAGCTGCTGTTGACCAAATATTGAACCAATGTCATAACTGTTGTCATAACTGTTAAGAATCCATCGAGTGCTGCTACCTTCAGGGGACCAAAAAAATAACTCTTGCAGTGTCACTCTGAAAAACAAAGTTGCCCCTTTTTGTTTCATTTAAGGATGTATGAGGAACTGTTTTCTTTCTTATGGTACCAATACATCAACTGGCTGATCTGGACGAAAATTAAGAAATTAGAATGTTATTGAAAACATGCGAGGGGTGGGAATCTCTGTCGTAAATGAGTCAAAGTTGCAGAATGTTGCAGACCAGTCTCAAGAAATGATTTGTTTTGGATTGTTTAGTTTAGAATCTAAATTTCGAATCGATCGTTATCAAAATTTTCAAGCAAAAATAAAAACATGATTAATTTATAACTATTGATGGAATCAGTAGCATGAGAATTTAAAATGTAGGGGATTTAATGGTAACTCAGTAAAAGTAAATTAACAAAGACCTTTATTTGCTTTTACTCAATTTGCGGGCTAATTTGGGCTTGTCGTGTGTGACGAACCCTCAGAGCGTCTGCGTGGGCGGCTAGCCATTTCCCCCTATGAGTTGCGGCCGCATGGAATCATGGACTGGATGTTTGTCTCGATGAATACAACATACAACTACCATGATTCTCTGCAAGCATTATTTAATTTCATGCCAAAAAATTGCCCTCACGAGCGAGACATTTGCTCAAAGTTTCTTTATTTGATAGCTAAACAGTACAAATGAACGTGATTTGCTTATTATGTTGAAGAGAAACAACATATAATTAAAGTTTGTAGCTCGGAGAATAAACACACGAACAAAACAGCTCGAAAGAGTCATCCAGCAGAAACGTGACAACAACATCACGAACTCCATGACTCGTCTATTGTTAGCCTTCTTACTGTATATTATAGAAGTAAAAGTGAAACTTACTCGGCCATTGAAGGCTTGGACCTTCAACAATTTTGTCAGGAGAATGTTTTTGAATATCCCTAGGTTCTTTGTGTACATTTTGCCATGAATGGAGGTAAAAACGAGTCCCAAATCGGGCACAGCGAAGCAAAATGCCAAATGCAAGCCTTATGCAGTTTTCGAATGCTACATTAAATACCCTCGAAGTAATTCGCCGATTTACATGGACTTTTTCTCTCCAATCTTTGTGTATTTGATATCAAAATAATCACTAGATTCCAGGCTTTCCAAATCCGTATGGCGTTCCATCTCCGCCAAAAATCAAAGTTGTAACGCAACATCCAACTTTACACATCGACATCGGAGTTTGTCATGTCGACATTAATATTCGCGTAAATCAACTTCGAACTTAACAACGCAATGTCGGTAAATACGAATCCACTTCCAACTTCAACAATCAACTCTTCATTTTACGTCGCTAAAACCAAGTTTTCAGGTCAACTTTACATTTCGTGTTGTCGATACCAAGTTTGTAAATTTAGACTTCGTAGTGATATATATCGACTTCTGATATTTCATTAAAACGTACAACAGTGTGAACCTATGATAAATCATCTGTAACGCAATGTCGGACTTTGCCAGGTCAAATTCAACATTGTAACGTCATGTTCGTCTTTACATCCCAAAGTTGAATGTTGAGCTCTTTCCGCGAGCCCAAATCCGCCAATAATTATGGGATAACAAAACTGACGTCATTTATTCTCGCAGCGTCACGCACGTTGTCGCGGTGCTCGGTTGCAGTTCTCAGGGATTGTCACGTTTCTCAACATTACATATTAAATGGAGAACCAGAACAACGGCCAACTGAATCACTTACGAGATACGCTTCTCCAGGTAGCAAACTTGCTTACCTCTTTGCAGAACAGCCAGAATAACCACTCAGAAGGTAAACTCCGCTGAATATTTAGATCGAGTAAGCTACTGCATACAGCTTGCATTCCTGTTTTACCTCAGTGTGGAGGGCCGTAGCCAGAAAAAATATGATTGAGGCAATGTCAATGAAAAATTATGACTGAGGTAATGTCCGTGGTTAAATTACCTTCCTGTGTATATGAGGTCTTTATGATGACTGTAAACAACAAAAGCGAAAGAACTGATAACTGAAGCAAGTGCATCGCTTTGCCTGTTACTATACTATAAACTACGGCCCTGGAATGTAATTGTTAAGTATTTCACGTTTTCCTATACTTACATGTAATGTAAATGAAGAACACAAGGATTACAGATTAGGAAGATCGATATCAGCTTCTGAGGCAATTCAGAAATTCAGCTCAAAAGTCCAGGGGAAGCGGGCAGGGGGCGTGGGTTGTGTGGTCATACGTTGAAAAAATTGTAACAGCTATTAATTATCATAAACACCCTAAATATACACAGGATGGTAATTTAACCACGGACAGTGCCTTAGTCATAATTTTTCATTGACATTGCCTCAATCATATTTTTTCTGGCTACGGCCCTCTACACTGAGGTAAAACAGGAATGCAAGCTGTATGCAGTAGCTTACTCGATCTAAATATTCAGCGGAGGTTACCTTCTGAGTGGTTATTCTCGCTGTTCTGCAAAGAGGTAAGCAAGTTTGCTACCTGGAGAAGCGTATCTCGTAAGTGATTCAGTTGGCCGTTGTTCTGGTTCTCCATTTAATATGTAATGTTGAGAAACGTGACAATCCCTGAGAACTGCAACCGAACACCGCGCCGCGACAACGTGCGTGACGCTGCGAGAATAAATGACGTCAGTTTTGTTATCCCATAATAATTGGCGGATTTAGGCTCGCGGAAAGCTCAACATTCAACTTTTGGATGTAAAGACGAACATGACGTTACAATGTTGAATTTGACCTGGCAAAGTCCGACATTGTGTTACGGATGATTTATCATAGGTTCACACTGTTGGACGTTTTAATGAAATATCAAGTCGATATATATCACTACGAAGTCTAAATTTACAAACTTGGTATCGACAACACGAAATGTAAAGTTGACCTGAAAACTTGGTTTTAGCGACTTGAAATGAAGAGTTGATTGTTGAAGTTGGAAGTCGATTTGTATTTACCGACATTGCGTTGTTAAGTTCGAAGTTGATTTACGCGAATATTAATGTTGACATAACAAACTCCGATGTCGATGTGTAAAGTTGGATGTTGCGTTACAACTTTGATTTTTGGCGGAGATGGAACGCCATACCACAGAGGACCGCTTGTTTGACTGCAGTTTTAAACTCAAAGTTAATAAAGATAGCTTA
>JAHPZR010054512.1:10000-35000 GCA_019787425.1 Platygyra sinensis | reverse complement strand
GCAATAATCCACTTTTCCTCAGTTGTCTCTAGTCTCAGTTAGAACGTTCCGCCTTGAAACTTATTGTATTTCGGTGTATTTTCCATTTTCCCGGCAAAATAGTTTTGCAAAATGATTATTCTGGCGGGAACTCCTTATTATGCCCGCTTGCTGCAAATTATGCAATTTGCGACTAGATAATTCTGTGACGCATGCAATTAGGCTGAGAGCAGCTCTTTCTTTTCCTAGTCCGCGAGAAGTTACTAGAGCATGTAATTGTTTCTTTCCCGAGTTTGCATATAAATATGTTTTGAGTTCCGCACGCGGATGATTTCAGGAACAAAAACCGACTACTCGTAGTCTAGCATGCAGTGTATCGTCATTTTGTTTAATAATTTATTATTAATATTATCAAAGTGAAAAATGATCATCGCAGTAAATGTTCCAATTTAAGCAACTGGAAAGAAGAAGCCTGTAAAAATCAGGGCTTCAACGGGATTCGAACCCGTGACCTCCGCGAATAACGGTGCGATGCCCTAACAACTGAGCTATGAAGCCACACATAGGGAGCGAGGTCAATTTAGTTCTAATATGAATTATGTTATATATACTTCACATCATTTCACTCCTCACAGGAGATATGAACTCAATAATTTGACCTCGCTCCCAATGTGTGGCTTCATAGCTCAGTTGGTAGAGTATCGCACCGGTATTCGCGGAGGTCACGGGTTCGAATCCCGTTGAAGCCCTGATTTTTTTCAGGCTTCTTCTTTCCAATTGCTGAAATTGGAAAATTAACTGCGATGATCATTCTTCTGACTTTCATCTACCGAAGTTCTAATATGAATTATTTCATATGTACTTCACATTAAAAGTGTTTGAGCAGGCCCTACTGTTGTTACGGTAACCTTTTGTGGTAATAATGCAACGGTTGGACAGGTTAATGTTTTTGATACAATGATTGTGGCATCAACTCATAAAAAGTGGATGTAATGGCCCATCAAAACCCGAAAGTACTGGAAACCGGTGGGAACCGCCTCAAAAGCTAAAGAATGAATAGATTTGCTATCAAAATGTCTTAGGAATATGAACGAGATTACACATTTGAAGAAAATACACACACTCATACATACTCATACAAGACATACTCCGTATCCCAAATCAGTTTGAGGATGTTAATTGACAAGTGACACAGACTAAATATATAAAAACATAAAATACGACAAAAACGTAGCGAATATAATTACAAGCATTATGTGTAAAGGTTACATAAAACCTGATGGAAATGACACGCTGAAATAAACAATACTAGACCATGGATAGTAAAGGGGACTGGTTATGAAGCCCGGCAAGCATCAAAGGAGTTAACGGTGATGCCAAGATTTAGGTTGGAATCTTTTGTTTTGCGCTCATACACTATGCATGAATTACGTAACCAACACGTTTCTATTCAGTAGTCAGTTCCTCAGTACGGAGTTAACAACTATTTTGTTTTGTGCACGGCCAAGCCAAATAAGCCAAACACGATTCCTAGGAAGACCATGTAAAGTGATATGATCTCGTGGATAAATAAAGATTGATGATGATGATGATGATGATGATGATGAAATAATAATAATAGAAACGTTCTCAGTGCGCATTTAAAAATCTCAATTTGCTTACATAACAATTTCCCTCTATAACTATGACTAGACTAATGAGAAAATATGAATATATGCCGGAATAAAGTTGTAAATAGATTTGTGTGAAAAACGTTCAATTTACCAACCGGATCATGTTTTGTCCAGTTACAGATTCGACGCTATGCAAAGGAAAGGCTACGAAAAGGTCTCCGCTGAGGAAGGCGAAGAAAACCACGTCGGCATTTTATCCTTCCTTTTCTTTCAGTGGATGAACCATGTTATCAAGACAGGCAGTAAACGAGCTTTAGAGCAAAGTGACTTTTTGCCTCTTGCCCAAGAAAACTCAACATCTTCAGTGAGCGAAAAGCTACAGATTAAGTGGAACGAAGAAAAAGCGAAGGGCGAGCAAAATGGAAAGAGCCCGAAATTCTGGAAAAGCGTTTTAAAGACGATTTCAGTTAAGGATGTCTTATTCATCATGTTCACAGGAATTTTAGACTCATGTTGTCGGATCTTTCAACCGCTACTTCTCGGCTATTTGGTTTCTTCTCTGATGCCAACCACAGAATCGAGGAATGATCTTCTTCTTTACGGCTGCGCAGTAGCTATGGGTGTCAATGCTTTCATTAAAAGCCTCAGTGTACAACACCTCAGTTTCAGATGTGAAGTGCTGGGTGTCAGACTCACTAGCGCAATTAAAGGCATTATCTATCGAAAGGTATGTACATCCTTAGGTGTCCCCTTCACCCTGTGGCGGAATCAATTCTTAGCTTTGCTTTAGGGCTGTGAATGAAACCCTGAGGTGTCACAACTCAAATGAAAGCTATTGAGCAGTACTTTCATGGGATAGTATCATGTTATCCCGTACAAAAGGTCAAATCGTACTCAAGCCACTCAACAGGCCTACACTGGCCGGAGCATATCACAATAACAAGTTTTGCTACTCTCAAGGAATTATTCAATTTTAACACATGGGGCCCGTTTCTCGAAAGCCACGGAAACTTGTCGCGCTAGCAAAGCCATTTTTAATTAATATACCGTATCTGAGACTAGTATACCGACACCTGAAACCTTTAATTTTATTTAGAGAACCTCTGTTTATCTCAAGAATAAGTGAATAAAACAGCTCTGTCATCATAAGGTTTGAGATTTTGCCACGGCTTTTTGGGTGCGAAAACATATCGGGAATTCGAGAAACGGGCCCAAACAGTTCCATTTGTAATCCTGGGTGGAGAAGTAATCTGTGAATATACCCCGCTCTCATCCCTCCCGATTGATTAGGCCTTGGTAAGAGAGAGCTATTTTCTGGCGAAAATCACACCTGCCGAGATGGATAATAGGCTGCATGTATTGACAGGCTAGTGGAGAAAAGTAGTTGAATCACTTAGCGATCCCAGCTAGCGCTCGTACCGTGGTTGCGATCAAACTCGTTTCCAGTGTTTCAGGAACAAGGTTGGATTGCAACGTGTGATCAAACGTACTATCCATTTGAACACCGCAACACCCCTTACGACAGCGACCTTCCCGGCATTCCTCCCACGTTCACGACCTCATCGTTTGTCGGATTTAAGATCCGTGTTATTCTGTACAAGGTGATTAATCATTGTTTAGTCGGAATGAAAACCATGGGTTCCATGTGACTTGATAGAGAACTGAACTTTGCTTCTCCCTAGGTCCTCCTCCTCAGCAAGGAAACATTGATGACATATACCACAGGTCGCGTCATCGACCTGGTATCCAATGACGTACAAAGAATGGAAGATTCGAAATGGCCTTTCCGCTTAGTTACGGCAACAATTGACGCGATAGTTGTGATACCTTTACTTTGGTACTTGATTGGCTGGCAAGCGCTCTTGGGAGTGGCTTTTCTGATCTTTCTCGTCCCATACTTTGGTCTCCTATCTTTTGCCGCGGGGCGCATTGCGCCTGCGCACTGCCACCGTGTCCGATCGCCGAATCTCGCTGATGAACGAAATCCTGTCTGGAATCCGTGCTATCAAAACGCATGCATGGGAGAATGAGTACCGCCGGAAAGATAAAGGAAACACGGAGGTAAAAGAAAATATTGATTGATTTTGATTTTCCCTGTCCATAATTGAAGTGGTACTATGACGAAAATCGCCTCTATCCTATCTGAGCCATTTTGAAACATAAACAAGTAGCTTGCATGAGACGAAAAATGCTGTTTTCAATTTTTAAATACACTCCCTTCGTCCAAGAGAAATTCAATTTTTTTTAATATGCAAATTGGCCAAGTGATGACGTCATACATTCAACCAGATGTTGTTCAAATATGATGAAAGGAGATATCTCAGCCAATTTGCTCGAGTTTTAAAGATTATGGTGCTTTTGCCTAGAATTCCTCAGCTTTTTAGATTTCATAAGTATGTAAATTAAAAACGGATCAAGAAATTTCTAAAACGGAGTCGCTGGTTAAGATATCGTCTCTATCAGTAGTGATCATGATGAGAGTAAAGCTAAGGTGAGACATAATTTTGCTGTTTCAGACAGGAGATCAGCGTTCTCCGAACCAAAAGTATACTCGTGTCAGCTCTAGCTGCTTTGGAGTTTACTTCCGGAGCTATGGCGACTCTAGTGGCTGTCACCACTCTTGTACTAACTGGACAGTCCGTTACACCAGTCAGTGTTTTATGCTACTGTCTTTCAACAATGTTTTCCAACTCAGCATTTCTTACTACGTAGCTGTCGGATTGTTGGAATTAGCCGAAGCGCTCACTTCGCTCAGCCGGATAGAGAATTTCCTTCTCTTGGACGATCTGACTTTAGGTTCAGGTGACCAGAGTACAAAGAGTATTAGTGACAATGTGACAGTATCGCGGAAAGAAATCGGTAAAGATCTAAATGCCCAAGGGGAAGAAAGGAAAGATTCTAACGAGGACGCTTTTGAAAAGGAGTCTATTTTCACGAAACCAACGCCGATTTAAAAGTGGCAAATCTTTCATGCAAACAGATCAACAGAGATGATTACATTCTACAAAACATAGAACTATTTGCAAGACCAAAAAGCTTGACAATCATTACCGGACCGGTGGGCAGCGGAAAATCGACTCTACTCTCCACGATCGCTGGGCGAGGTCTCAGACATAAGTGGGACAGTCACCTACCAGGGGACTCTTGTCTACGTACCTCAGATAGCCTGGGTGTTCTCTGGAACAATAAGGGAAAACATTTTGTTCGGTGAACCATATGATACAGACAAGTATAATCGAATCCTTGAAGCATGCTCTCTCGTGGAAGACATCCGACAATTTCCTGAGTATGAACCAGACGGTGGTTGGTGAATGCGGTGCAGTTCTAAGTGGAGGACAGCAGGCAAGAGTGAGTCTAGCGCGCGCGCAGTGTACGCCGATGCAGACCTTTACTTGATGGACGATCCTCTGAGTGCTGTGGACTTCAAAGTGGGCCAACATATTTTTGAAAGTTGCATCAATGGTGTGTTAAGTGATAAAACCCGAGTTATAACTTCACACCAAGAGGAACCCATGAGAAAAGCCGATGAAGTGATCGTGCTATACAAAGGCCGTGTCCTTGAAAAAGGAGTTTTTGCCGACCTACAACAGAAAGGTATCTTAAACAAAACTGTTGACCCCCTTCTGAGGAAAATTCCAAGAACAGAAAGCAAACTGGAAGACAGCTTGGTAGCAGACTGTCAAAATGAACAATCACCAGTAAGTGTTGATAGAGAAGTGGCATTGGACAGCCGTGCTAGGGGTCTCACAATACCTCAAGAGGGCCGCGCAATTGGAGTGGTGTCATCTAAACTATACTGGGACTACTTCAGGAGTGGGATATCTTTGTTGGTGATCTGTGCAGGAATCTGTTTTTGCTTCATTACTCAAGGTAAGGCATCGTCTGCACAATGAAAATGATGGGTTGAGGACAGGGGCGTAAGGGTTGAGAGTTCCAGGGAAAACCCGACAACAGAGGGTGATTAGGAGAAAAAAGAAAACAAATGAGCATTTGTTATAGTTTAACATCGACAGAGAGCAGGAGGTGGAAACCACCGAAGAAAGGGAAGGGAACCAGGAGTGAAAGGTGCATGTTGCCCTTCACCTCTTGTATGACCTGTATCCTGACTGGCCTTGCCCTTGGTAGGGCAGGGGACTCGATCAGGCAGTCCGGCAAGCAGGCAATCAGTCAGTCTGTCTCTGTCAGTCAGGTAGTCAGACAGTCAGGCATTCGGGCAAGCAGTCGGGTAATGGGCAGTAAGGCAGCCGGGCAGTCGGCCAGACGACCAGTCAGCCTGGCGGGCAGTCAATCAGGCACTCACTCACTCAGAGAGTCAATCAGACCAGTCAGTTAGAAAGTCAGACAGAACGTCAGTCGGGCAATCAGGCAGCCATCCAGCCATGCAGTCAACCAGCCAGCCAGTTTACTAGTAAGTCATGCAGTCAGTTAGGCAGTCAGTCAATCAACAAACAGTGTCATGCACTGCGCTGTCGCTGCTGGGCGACGATAAAACTCTGCTGGTTCGTTTTAAGACAACTTTATTCGCGAATTCACTCTGGACAACATATCTTTTCACCGCTCACGTTTTACAAAACTCAAATCATCTCATATACTTGCGCGGACGAGGTCCTTAGCAACGAGCTGACCTGTCATTCGTAACATAGCAACGCGACCGGAAATGGAAGTTCAGGAAGCGGGAGGCACATGCACTGATGCACTCATGCAGTCAGCTAGTCAGGCGGGCAGGCAGGCAGGCAGGCAGTTAGTCAGTCAGGCATTCAGCCAGGTAGGTGGTCAGGCAGTCAGCTAGTCAGTCATTCCGTAAGTCAGGCAGTCAGTCGGGTTGTCAGAGAGGCAGTTAGGCAGTTAGGCAGTCAGGCAGTCAGGCAGTCAGGCAGTCGGGCAGTCAGGCAGTCAGGTAGTCAGGCAGTCAGGCAGTCAGGCAGTCAGGCAGTCAGGCAGTCAGGCAGTCAGGCAGTCAGGCAGTCAGGCAGTCAGGCAGTCAGGCAGTCAGGCAGTCAGGCAGTCAGGCAGTCAGGCAGTCAGGCAGTCAGGCAGTCAGGCAGTCAGGCAGTCGGACAGTCAGTCAGTCAGACAGACAGATAGCCAGTCATTTATGAGGTTAGACAGTAGGGCTGTCAGACAGTCAGGCAGACATCCTGCCAGTCAGGTAGGACGTCAATCAGTCAATGAGTCCACAGAATTCTGGCTCGCTTGATACTTACTATGTGTAGTGACCCGACGGGACTGACTGACTGATTTACTGAATGACTGACTTACTGACTGACTGATTTACTGACTGACTGACTGACTGACTGACTGACTGACTGATTTACTGACTGACTGGACTGACTGACTGACTGACTGATTTACTGACTGACTGACTGACTGACTGACTGACTGACTGACTGACTGACTGACTGAGCTGACTGACTGACTGATTGACTGACTGACTGACTGACTGATGTTACTGACTGACTGACTGACTGACTGACTGACTGACTGACTGATTGACTGACTGACTGACTGACTGACTGACTGACTGACTGACTGACTGACTGACTGACTGATTGACTGACTGACTGACTGACTGACTGACTGACTGACTGATTGACTGACTGACTAACTGACTGACTGACTGACTGACTGACTGACTGACTGACTGACTGACTGACTGACTGACTGACTGACTGATTGACTGACTGACTAACTGACTGACTGACTGACTGACTGACTGACTGACTGACTGACTGACTGATTGACTGACTGACTGACTGACTGACTGACTGACTGACTGACTGACTGACTAACTGACTGACTGACTGACTGACTAACTGACTGACTGACTGACTGACTGATTGACTGACTGACTGACTGACTGACTGACTGACTGACTGATGACTGACTGACTGACTGACTGACTGACTGATGACTGACTGACTGACTGACTGATTGACTGACTGTTTGAAACAAGAGACATTATGTTGATTTTATATCCCTGCTGATTTTAGCAATCATAGTCTCTCCTGCTGTGTGGCTTGCCTATATAACCAAGAAACAACAGACAGATCAAAACCACTCGACGGACCTTGGCGTCTATGGCTGTCTTGTAGGCGCAGCTTTTGTATTCGCTTCCATCAGAGCTTATGCCTTTCTTCTGGCCTCTTTACGATGCTCAGAACGCCTCCACGACAAAATGGTCGCGGCAACAGTCCAAGCACAACCTCTGTTCTTCGACACAAATCCTGTCGGAAGGATATTGAATCGTTTTTCCAAAGACGTCGGCTGCATGGATGAACAGTTACCCAAAGTGTTTCTAACTTCACTCCAACACATTTTGTTTGTGTTAGCAGCGGTTCTCGTTCCCGCCGTGGCGAATTTCTGGGTGATATTAATCATTGCACCATTGACTCTGATGGGCGTTTACATTGTAAAACAATACTTAAAGAGCTCTCGCGAGCTGAAGAGGTTGCAGTCCATATGTCGGAGTCCCGTCTTCTCTCATATTTCCGACACCCTACATGGATTAGATACCATTCGAACAAGAGGAAGACAGAACGATTTTATTGGTCAACTTTACAGGTAAAAGAGTATTTTGAATATGGTATCACTATTCAATGATAGCATATGAGTAAATTTCAGCATTACTTATGTGCTCCTTATAAATGAGATTTTAGAACTAACGCAGTTCTCACTAGGTCACTTGCAAGCCTTCGGTAACTTCTATCAACTTCTAGCTTTACTTTCTTGAGTCCTGCAACGTTTTTTTAGCCCACACTAAATAAAGTCTTTGTAAAAAGCAAAACTCTGTGTAACTGTTCCGGTGAGCGGGTCCGTACTCTTTTATGTAGGCTATATAGGTGTGCGCGGCTGAAAAGAGTATGGTTTTAGAGTGGTTTTGGTCTAAAAAGGGTATAGATTTTACCACTTTGGCGTGAAATAGGGTATTGTTTATACTTTAGCTTGGCATTGTGTGTTATGTTTTAAAGGAACCTTTTTTCCACATCAACAATCGCACATTTGTAGCCATCTGCTTGCGCAAATGGAAGCCATTTATGGTTAGCTGAGGCCATATATAAGAACCGTGTACTCATTTTTGAGGTCTGAAATTGGTTATTGTTTCTCGCTTAGGTTTAAAATAGGGTGTTGAAAACTTACAGATTTTTGGTCTGAAATAGTGTGCAGTTAAAGGTTTGGGCCGAAAACCCCCACTAAAAACTTTGGGGGTACTTCCGCGGGGTAATGGTATAATAGTATTCTATTGTGATCATGCACTAGATTACCTTTGCTATTTCAATGATCCTAACTCACTATGAAGTCATTGTTCTTTTTATATGTAGTTTTTAATGTGATTTTCTATCTTCATTGTAGTCTGTGTACTAAAGCTGACTAAGCTGACGTAAAAAAAGTAAATTTGATTAGATTTTGATCAAAGTGCAGGCTTTCTTTTTTTTTCTCGCATTTGCATCAAGGGCTTAATCCTTGCTCAGCACTATGTAATTTGAAGTCTTTTGAGGGCAAAAGACTCTCCGACATTTTTGTTGGTTTGTTTTCTTTATGTTCTTTTGTTTGCATATTTTCTTTCCCGAGGATGAAACTCGATCCCGGTAAAAAATAACAGTGAAGTTTTCTTAGACTAGACTTTAAGCTTGGAATGTTCTTTCCAAGGATTTGATCGTTCAGTTATACATTTTTGTTTCCTGTTTTGGAAGCGGAAGGGGAGAGAGCGGATTCTTAATTTGCGTATTTTATTTCCTATAGATATCAAGACCTTCACAATCAGTCATTTATCATGGTGGTGGCAAGTGGTCGATGGCTCGGAGTTCGGCTGGATTTTCTCAGTGAGCTTTTCATTTGTGCCGTGTCTCTGATGGCCGTCGTATTTTCTCAGAATGCTGGTGAGAATTTGTTATGGGGCGATCTTAATTTCTTACCCAGATTTCTTCTCTCACTTGGGTGAAACTCTTATAAAATCTCTTTTGATCGCTGACTTGATTGCTTAAAGAAGCTAGAATATGACTCCTACCCATTCCTCGCGATGGCATTTCTTGGCACAGACTTTCAATGCACAATTCGGAGAAACTGATTAAATTATATTTCGATAGAATTTCCTAGTAGTTGTATTCATCATCTTGAACTGGATATTTGTTTTGACGACTACAGCTACCATGATTCCCTGATCGAATCTTCTAAAGGATATTGGCCATTAACCACTTTTTTGAAGATGATGACTATTTAAAAAAAACAGTTGGCTTGATAGATTAGGCGTTGTCACAGAGCATCTGTGGTTTTGGCACATGGTTTTACCCAAGTGTTGCTGTATCATGAAAACAGCAACCCCTCGGATGTTCTTTGGATGTTGACGAGAGCTGCGTAAAACATTCCAAAGTACCCTTTGCTACAAAACTTTAAATTATTACAAAGAGTGGAAATCGTTCTTATGTGCTTGTGCCCAGAGTCTTCGTTGCCCTTGACTAGCGGCCAGGAGACCAGCCACCCAGGTGGATGGAAAACGAAAACATAATTTTAAAAAAACAGACTTGGACAGATTACACATGCCTGGCTGACAAACACTTGACTCGGTCGAGTCCCTTGAGTTTTGGTTGCGCTTTTCTGACTAATTTTTCACTTTCGCTTTTCACTGTCTTCTTGCTTTCGCTTTTGACTACTTTTTTACTTTCGCTTTCCCTGCTTTTTTACTTTCGCTTTTCACTGGTTTTGTCAAGCTTGCACGGAAAGCATGATCTTAGACTCAATGAAACTGTCTTCCTTCTAGACTGAAATTTTGAACATGCGCAGGTACGCTATGTGTCACATTCCTGACATATGCCTAGCTGATCAAGACGGAAATGACCTGATATCTCAACAATAGCCTCCATTTGGCGCGAAAATATGCTGAGATATTTGTTCGCGAACATTATCTGTGCGAAGAGCTTTCCGAGAGCGTAACCCGAGGAACATTGTGAGCTTTGAGGAACAGATAATGTCCGCCGAGCATATTTTCGCCCCAAATGGAAGCTATTCTATTTATTATCCTTCAAATATTTTTTGTATTAAGCGCAGTTTTGAAAATTGGGCAACGTGACTCGGATATTCCCCATATTGAGTCACGTGATGTGTTTAGACCAATCGCGCTTGATATAAAATATTTGATGAATTATTTATAATAGGAACTATTCTTTTTTTAAATTTATCAGTTTTGCCAAAGTGGTTTTGACTACTAGATTTAACTTGAGCTCGAGATATCTATTTAAATAATAAAGTGTTTCTGTCGAGGAATTATCGGCTGATAGTTGCCCCGCCGAAATTTGATGTTCTTAAAACAAATATTTGCCCGAGAAGCGAAGCTTTGAGGGCGAATATGCTAGTTTTAAGAGCATCAAATTTCCGCGGGGCAACTATCAGCCGATAGTTCCGAGACATAAACTCTCTATTGCCTTTATTGTTCACTACTAAATTTCTTCTGCGTGCCAGTTCAAAAATCATATTCAATTTCAACTTTTTAAGATGAAAGCCGTGAAAGCCAAATGTAAATCTTGACCCCACTTAATGCAATTTCAATTGTTTATTTTTTTAAGACCGCATGTTCACAGAAAAACTTTCATCGACGACCAGTATCCATCCGGGTATTTTCCTCGGACGGATACTATGGGCTGATAGTATATCTGCAGAGGAACAGTATCGCGCCACGTGATCATTTTAAGCCAATAACAATCGGAGAAAATTTACTGGCGAAGTATAACACGTGATAGTGGACTCGAGCATTAGACAGAAAATTTTTCTTCGTTTCTTCTTTTCTTCAGGTAAACTTTTGTCTCAGTCTTTGCTTTCCCTAGATTATAAGGATTCCCTCCGATTAATTATAGTTTCTTTTAATTTTGCACCTAGCTTTTGCTGGCCTTGCTTTGGTTTACGTCATCGAGACAGTGGATATGACCCAGTACACTGTCAGAATGTCTTCGGATGTTGAGAATTTAATGACATCCGTTGAACGGGTTATAACGTACACCAAGCTTGATTCCGAGCCCGGATATAAGCTTAAACGGCTTCCCCCGGAACACTGGCCAAGCGAAGGAAGAATCGCATTCCAAGACTTATCGCTGAGATATTATACAGGGGGGCCTCAAGTACTAAAGAATATAAATCTTGAGATCAAGGGAGGAGAAAAGATTGGTGTTGCAGGACGCACGGGTGCTGGGAAATCGTCTTTTGTAGCAGCACTTTTGCGCATGCCTGACGCTGTTGGTGACGTAATTATCGACCATGTTCGATTAAAGGAGATCAATCTACAAGAGGCGAGACGATGTGTATCTGTTCTTGGCCAAAGTCCTGTTCTTTTTAGTGGATCACTGAGGAGGAATCTTGATCTTATGGAACAGTTTCAAGATGTAGATTTGTGGCGGGCATTAGACGAAGTTCGACTGAAACAGATGGTGGAAAATCTGGAAGGACAACTGGACTACGAGCTGTTGGAACGTGGTACAAATGTCAGCGTTGGAGAACGGCAATTAATCTGTTTGGCTCGCGTGCTCTTACAACAAAACAAGATCATCATCCTGGATGAGCCTACTGCGCACGTGGATCCAGACACAGAACAAACAATCTGGAATACGGTGCGCGAGAAACTGAGGAACTCAACAGTTATCACTATAGCGCATCGTTTGAACACCATCAGAGACTGTGACAAGATCCTGGTCTTCAGGGAGGGGAGGGTAGTTGAGGTTGGCACCTTTGATGTGCTACTGAAAAGCGAGGGAAGTGAACTGAGTGGACTTGCTCGAGGTTCAGAAATCGAACGATGAAGTAATTGTCTATTGACAAAATGATAATCAGTCTCAACAAAAGATGAAAGATATCAGAGTAGAATATGTTTAGAAAAACAACAGCTATGACGGAAAGAATAACACAAAGGGAGCACAAGCTTCTAAGTCTCGGCAAGTCTCGGCCCTAGTCGTGTAAAATAAGAAAACACAAACTTGATATCCATCTTTAAGGAATTTTACGATAACTGCAGAAATTCTCAGATCACGCGCTCATTGGCTAATTTTTATCGTCAATAAGCGGACAGACATATGAATTTATAATTTATGCAATGCGGCAACGGGCGAGAGTGGACAGTTTGACACTTTGTTATCGTAAAAAACAAATGGACGTCAGTTTTTGATGCGTCTGTCCTGTTATTGACAATGAATTTCGTCGATAACACGGCTCGTGGATCGCCTCGTGGATCGTGCCCATACCTCGTCCCATTCTTTTTAGGATAAAGCGTCTCGTTTCATAACCCCTGCTGAATTCGAGAGAAAAACAGACTGCCAGCAGTCCAGTGTCCGCAGCTACTTTGACAGTGTTATGAAGAAATTCATGGTCAATGACAGAACAGACGCATGAAAAACTGACGTCAATTTGTCAAACATACAATACAATATAACGGGATAAATTAGTGTGTGTAATTGAGATTTTTTGATGGTCTTCTTCAATTTCTAAGACTATCAGAAATATTTGTTGGCGTTTTAAAAGAAAGCGAAAATCTTTAGAAGGCTTGGCTCACCTTCGGAATCTTCAGTGGCCTTTGGTGAACCTTCGGGAACAGGAAGCGTGATTTGTAGACCGATTAGTGATTACAGTGGAACCTCGATTTAACGAAGTCGCTAGGGACCGGCCAAATTTGTTCGTTAAATGGAGGGTTCGTTATATCGAAAACCTCGATATAACGAATTAGAGGGGAAATGAGCAAAATGTTCGTTATATCGAGGTCATAGTTAATGATTGATTTGTAACACAGGTGACTTCTGTGGAAATACTATAGTGCCAATGTCTATGACAAATAATAAGCCGTTGACTGAAAGATTGCTTTCTCTTTACCATGAGGATTAAAGGATTTGTTGATTGTTGATCTGTTCAGCGTTTATCTTCTGTCGCATGTCGACAGTGTAACTGGTTATATCGAGGTAGATTTTACGTTTGGGCTTCCAGATTATGTTCGTTATATCGAGGAATTCGTTATATCGAGGTTCTATTCCATACATTTTACTGTAATTTTGGCCGGGACTCAGAGTAATGTTCGTTATATCGACGACTTCGTTAAATAGAGGTTCGTTAAATCGAGGTTCCACTGTATAAGTCTGTAATTAAGCCCTCTATGTTAGAGTAGCTTAGCCGAGCGATTTTCAGTTGAGTGTCGTGAACCAAATGCAAATTGAAACGTAAACTAACACATCACTTGGCTATGAAGTTATCACGTACAAGCGAGCGAGAAAAAACACAAAGGCGATTTCTACTCAACCAATATTAATAATTCCAGTTTTTCCGAAAATTTCCAGTGACTACACCAAAATTGAAAATTACTTAACATTCAGTTGTAGATTCAACAGTATTCGGATAAAAAACTGAAAATCACCATAAAATTCCCGAAAATATCAAGTTTCTTGACAAAGAAATGAAATCCGGTTGTAATAGAAGGTCATACCACATTCTTCCCAGAGTTTGGATTTGGAGTCCATTATCCCAGTGCTTTTAAAAGCTACAACCTGAAGTTACAAGTCTGACAGCTTCGCAAACGTCTGGCGCGCCTGAAATTTGAATGGACCAACCAGGATTCAGCAGGTAGGGAAAACTGTACAGTGACGACTGTCCGGAAGGAGTCTATCATTTTGTCGATCCCATGTCGAGGGTCGAGGGCCCTTGTCAAGGGCCCGGGGGGAGGGGTACTCCCTATAATGGCCTATACGGGGATGCCCCGCCCGAAAAGGGGTACCTTTTTCAGCTGGCTTCAGGTATAAAAAAGGGTAGGAATTTCACAAGTTGAGGTATTTAAAAGGGTAGGGGAATCGGTCATTTAGGTATTTAAAAGGGCCTTTAATTATAATATTTCGAATAGACGCCCCTTAAGGTTGTATAAGTTTATTTATTAAGAACTCAGCATGAAAACGAGAACAAGACTTCCTATTATAAATAGGTATGTGAAAGGGGTACCTTTTTTCAATAAAAGGTATATAAAAGGGGTACCTTTTCTGCCAAAACGGTATATGAAAGGGTAAGGGGTTGGACCTCGGGGCGGAGCCTCCCCGTATAAACTTTGTTAAGGCGGGGGTTAACCTGAATTTCAGTGAAATTTTGGTAAGTTTGAAGAGAGGTTGAAAGGGAAAAAAAGGGTTTTGGAACACCACCAGACAGTTGCCCGACCGCACAATGGCACCCCAGGTTGTTGGGCAACTGTTTGGAGTGTATCTACCTATTTTTAACTTCAAACTCTAATTTTAAAACAACACCAAATCTTCCAAATTTCCTATTTCCATAAATTTTACTAATCCTTTAAGAAAAACTATTTATCTCCAAATATACCTAAAAATCACCAAAAAATTTACAAAACGACCCAAAACATAGATATGTGAAATGAGCATAGAGATTCTTGATTGCTTGAAACGTAAACGAGATATTTGCATTAAAAACATAAAACCCAGCCAAAATACGGCTTTCGGGTTTACCCCCGCCTTAAGTACCCTCCCCCCGGGGTCGAGGGTCGCGGGTAATATTTTTATATGCAGTCTGTTCGATTCAGATATCTAATTGTGTCCCGTGTGGAGGGTTAACATCTTAAAGACGTGATATTTGTATTCATAGTTCGGTTTTCATGTGTCTTCAGTGGATTATTGGTATGTGAAATCTGGAGGCGATGGAAGCTTTTCAAGCAAATTTACGGCTTTTTTCTTCCTTCGGCAAATTCGCTGTAGTAAAATATATCTGCGAGATTTTGGATCTAAATTATAACCTTCGAATTCTGGGCTTCAAGCTGGGTCGCGATGAAATATACTGAAAAATAGCTGTGAAATTTGCGAGCTTAAATTTCTACCCGGCCAGCGATGTATGAAAGACATGGTTAGGGCAACTATCGAGCATGCTCTCGGTGAAATCTCGAGGCGATAGTTTTTGAAGGAAATGTTCCTTCGGCTCGAAGAGATCCTTCGCGAAACATACACAAAGACCACGTGGTCCCGCGGGATACGAGGTAATTTGCATATGTGTCTACGAAGGTAATAAAATAAACTCGACCTAAACTTTATATTTACTATTTATTATATGGCTAGCTCCGTGAGCGGGCAAGATGAACCAAATCGCGCGCTGTGATTGGCTACCCGAGCGGGCAAGATGGAGCCATCTTGCCCGCTCGGGACTACCCGCTGCATCCCGAAAGCAAAATTTCACCAAAAGCCATATAATAAATCCTTTATTGACCAAGTTTGTTCGGTCAAGATGGCTGGATATTGGCCTCGTTCTTTTTTTTGCGAGTTTATGGACCTCGACTTCGTCGCGGTCCATAAACACGCAAAAAAAGAACTTGGCCAATATCCAGCCATCTTGACCTCACGCTTGGTCAATAACCCATATATACATATTTCCTTTAGTATCATTTAAAATTTTGTAACCGTTTCATCCATATTCACTTAGCTTCAGCGTAGCCCCTGAAATTAGCCTTTCAATTGGTTTTATAGTTTATTTTACACTGCTGATCCTGATCTAAAATAAACCAAGATCCGGCTTACACTCCGCTGTTGTTTGTACAAGTGTTCCTTGTATTACAGTTTGCCCGAGGAACCGTTTAGACCTGACTCGACTGACCGGCGGAAATCGGTCGGCCAGTCAATAAAGAGTAAAAAACCCTCAGGAAAAAACCGTACTATTAATATTACCCGCGACCCTCGACATAGGACCCTCGACCCTCGACAAAAAGATAGACTCGTCTGGATGAAGCCACTGTATGTTTACATGTAAAATAGTCGGGCAGCTTTTCGCACTGGCGACGGCATTGCTGAATATTCGCGAGGAGGATTTATAATATCAACAACCGTCCCAGATTGTAGAAAGTAACCTAAATCATGTCGTGTTTCCAAGTAGGACTTTACACAAATATCCGGATATTTTTTGAAACTGATTTTGAAGGTTCCGAGAAATTAAGAAAATTTTAGAAAATGTTAAGATATTTCGAAAATTTTAGGATATTTAGAAAAAAATTATAGCTTTTGTTTCCCAGCTTTTCCTCATGTTTTCTTGGCAGAATACTCAGTTCTATCATTCTATGCCAGAAAAAATCCCGTTCAGCGATTTCCCACTTGACACTTTGCATCTATGTTGTTTTGAAGTTTGTTTTATTTCCATAATACTAGCATAGACAATATTTTCAACTCCACTGGGGAAAATTTTAGCCTAAGGGATTGAATATGATTGAAGGGATTTTTCGATATATTTAGAAAATTTTTTAGGACATTTTGACATTTGGACATTTTTTGGAGAATTTCCGGGAAGACGTTTAGGCGATTTTACGTGATATTTGTGTAAGGGCCTCCAAGGTTTAATTCAGCGCCAAAAATGAGTCGCGCCCGCTTCCGACAACTCGCTCGTCGCTTAGTCGTCGAGTAGACTGTCCGTCGTGTATCGATAGGCAGGAAAACAGTTATGCTCATTTGAAAAAAAATGTGATGTTCCTCGTCAAATCAGCCCATAGTTCTTGACTTAAGTATTAAAAGAGGCCAGAGCAACTTGAGCATTTTTGAAAAAGAGGAAGAAAGAAAAAGACTATCATTGTGTCGTTTCAGCTGGACAGCTCAGTTTCAACTGCCGCTCGTATTGCGGGCGCAGCCACCGTAAGCAAGGGGATTTATCTTCAATCAATGCGGTGCTATGGCCTCGCGCAGAGTGGAGGGGGGGGGGTACTTCCTTATATGGGATATACAGGTATGTGCGGCCCCAAAGGGTATGGTTTATCAGCCGTTTTGGTCATAAATAGGGCATCGATTTTAGCTGATTTTGGCCATTTTGGTCATAAATAGGGTATGGTTTTTGTACTCTAGCCTTGATATGGGTATGTTTTTAAGCCGAGAAGCCACTTTTTCATCATCATCGAAAAGAGAATCAACAAAAGCCCTACACAAATTATGTTTACAGCAATTTAACATTGGTCTGAATTAGGGATTCAATTATGACGCAGGTCTGAAACAAGATTTTGATGTAAGGTTCAGGATATAAATTGGGTTTCGAATTTTTGGTCAGGTCATAAATCGCAGATTTTTGTCAAAAATAGGGTAATGGTTTTGAGAAGCGGGCCCCACACCCCCACCCAATTTTTCTGGGAGTATATACCCCCCCCTCCCCCCTTCCCACTCCCGCCTATGGCAAAAGAACTTTCTTGAATTAATCTAAAAAACTGTGGAATGCAATTTTTCACTGTAAAATTAAGCATATAATATAATTGTACCTTACTGACCGATAACGCTATAAGGATAAAAGGTAAAAAATCAAGGAAGTCGAAGACAGATGGCGATGGCTCAATAGCAAGAGTTTACACTGAAATGTGTGCCTGCTGAGAAACAGGAACCTGTTGCTGTTCAGTTGTTCTGAAAACAACAAAGCCGCCCGGGAGATCTAGAGCGGCTGTAACACATTGTTGTTTTTGTTTTGCTTTGTCCGTTCGACTGATTCCGGGGGGAAATTGATTACATATACTACTGAGGAAACCACTCTTTCATCTGTGGGAAACTGAAAGGTATAAAAAAAGTTAGAGGTCTCGGATTATTATTATTTCTATGGGACGGTCGACCTGTCAAAGAAGTGTCAACACCCCCTTAGTTAGCGCTATAGCGTGAATGACATTCAAGTTGATGGTCGATTCAAAATCTTCAGTTCTGACATTTATTGACAGCCAATAGCTTGACCCCGCCCACACTGTGAATAAACGGCTTAAAAAAAAACTATCCTTTATCACTGTTTATGCTAGAGAACTGTTTATCCATTTTGCTGTAAAATTCTAAAAATATATGCTTGGAGGAAACATCTTGAGCAGGACATCAATCTGTGGTGATGATGTCGTATTGAAATGACTTGATGTCAGTTTAGGAGGCGATTTAAAGGCATGATGTACGATATTTCGCGAATTTTTACCGATTCAGGAAGCATTAAGTTGGCTCGCTATAAAAACATGTGTGATCTTGATGCAAATGAGCTCTCCCGACAGTTATAAAATGAATGAGTTTCCACGGGCATTGCATTTTGAAAATAGAAATTATTTGAAATTTGCAAATGTATTTCAGTACTGTGAAGAAAATACAAATATGATGACAGTTTTGACCATTCAGTCGATCTCGACGCGGCTAAGCTAAGAAAGACTAATAAGAAAATTTAGGTTTTTTCTGTTGAATGTAAAGTTTCTTAAAATTGCTGATAAACCGATGTTTTTAACAGCTAAGAGACCAATAAATTCGCTGAAATTTTCTTATTTTTCTGCCACAATGGTCAACGAGTCATATAAACAACGTTTTTTTTATCGTAGGCGAAAACTTGCTCTATTGTGCGTTATAATATCAGTTTGAAAAGGAAGAAGATCGAAACTGCAATATTAAAATATAATTTTACGTGGAACACAAATTTTAAAAAAAATTCACCGCGCTCGTGAATGAAAAAAAAAGCCTTCCTACTATTGAGAACTTTCAAAAGCATGTTCGCCAGTTAAATTTTAGTTTTGTGATTCAATTCCTCGTCTCTTTGTGCATCGAATTTAATATCTTTACGCATTTTAGAAATCGAAGCTGAACGGTCTATTTTGATGGCCGCAGAAAAAGCAACACAACTCACGATCCACATCGAAGGAAAATGTAAACAAACGAAGAAAATTATTTAAGTTTATTTGCTAATATATTCGTGGGATCATTTTTCCGTGTAATTTGCGTTTTTCCGCATAAGCCTTTCTCCGTTTATGTCGTTAATTTTTTTTCAAGTTGGAGGATTTTCTTTAAGCTCGGTGTTATTTTTTGTTAGGCGTATTTTTATAGTAGTTCTAACCTCATTTTGCGTGCGGTTTGGCAGAACAACCGAAGATTGACACTTGACAGATGTTCCTCACGTGCGTTAAGCTGCATTCTGATTGGCTGAGAAGCTGACCTTTCTTAAGAATACGGGTTGAGAGATCTTAGGATAAAATGGCGCGACGCAAGAATTTGGTTTGTGTTCAGCAACTAACAAAAGAGAATAAATAGGTGTTTGTTTTGACTACGAATTCGTGGAGAAAAGAGTGTTGCCCGTTTTTTTAAAAATCCTGTTTCGTGTATTTAGAAGCGCTATCCGGAACTCCAGCGCATTTACCATGGCCACAAGCTATAAGTTGTGTTCATCTATTCATGTGGATTTCAGGTACTTTTAGATGTAGACATGTTGTCTTTTATGTTTAATAATTTATGAGTAGAGTTTTTAACGAATTATGACTGGCGGAGGCCGACCAGGTACTCGCCAATGTTTTCCCCGTTGTCCTATCGCGGGGCTTAAAAACTTCTCTAGTTGAAAAATAAATTACGCTAGTAATTTTTTTACTCGGCTTAAATTTTTTCACCGTCAACACAAAATTAACGCTCATAAAAATAAACGTTTAAAATGGATTATTTCTATTAAATACTTGAAGCGAATGATCACGAAAACGTCAGTTGGAAGAAATCGCGAGCAAGTACTGAGTACACCCGTGTTTAGAGTTACACTTCTGCACAAAAATTAGCCAAACAGATTCGAGAAACGTTAGTGTGAAATATCGCGGGTATACCATGATTTGTAGCTTCCGGTCGCGATATATAATTCCAATGATAAACTAAGGTTGCCTAGCATTTTCGACCCATCATCGGCCGTGATGACATGTGAAAGAGAAAAATAATTGGAAAAGTAATGGAAAACATAGTTACAGAATTCATTTCGAAGGTGTGTTTTCGTAGTCGCTTTCGAACTCATTCGATCGAAAATTGGACCGTAAAAAGCTGCGTTGAACTGTCTTCTCCAACTTCTCAAAGGTTAACATACTGATTTTAAATTGATCCACGTTTAATTAGGGTTCTTTCACAATATCTCACAGAGTTAAACCAGGTCTTCCAATGGCTATGTTGCAAACGAAGTTTAGCGATAATTCAATCTGCGAAATGGAAAACAGTACTCGAAAGAAGCCGAATATGTTAAAAAAATAATCTTTTGGAATCGACAACACAGTGTTACGCCCTCTAGCAACTACGACGGATTTGACTAGGCATTTCCGCTTAAATTCCCAAATGAAAACTAGCCAGGGTATTGTTGTATCGAATTTCCCTGTCGCGGTTTGATAATATATTTGTCTGCCTCTGGAGCTTTGTGCCAAACATCACAGCAGAGCGGAATTTTTGCTTTTCCTTGTGGAAAGTGGTCTCAGCACTAGATTTAAGCATGGAATGTTTCCAGACTTATTGACTGGGAGGTAATCAGCAGAGATCTGTCGCTTTTGTCGTGTGTTTTGTAATGTAAATCTGCGTCAGACGCGACGCGGATCGCATGAATCTTTCTTCAATATCGTCGATTATTGTGTGCGCACGCGTACTGGGCTGATTTCCTACAGCGAAAGCAAAATAAGACGGAGTGTTTTTTGTCCACTATAAGTTGGCCCGCTTTCGCGGAACAAGCTCCGTACAGGTAAATATTGCTCTGTAGTTGTCTTCTTTATTTTTCGGTTAGAGTTATGTGTATGTATGTTAAGTGCTCCGTGCGATGTCTCACTCATAATTTGTCAAACTCTGCTGAGGAGTTTGCAAAGATGGCTGGTTGGCTGGTGTGTCACCCGAGATGCGAGTTGAAGACAACGTGACGACCAAGTCATTCGCCACCGAACCTTAGTGCGTCGAACTGGCAAACAAACACGTAACTTTAGCATCTTTATTATTTGAAGATTTCTAGTGATTCAATGGAAGGATTACTACTGTTATTGGAGCGTTTAAGGACATCTTTTTATACGCAGATTTAATCGCCCATTTTTGAGTTAACTGAAATGGAAACGTGACGAAACGTCCTTGCGAATTCCATCATATTGAACCCTAGACTTAACAATAAGTTATCTCTCGGCCGTTTCGCCTGATATTCAAGGTAGCTAGTAGCTGTCATTGATTCAGGAGCGAGAGGTATTTGTGAAGGTGGAGCAAAATAACGACAATTTAACACAGCGTTTTATGTCGATTCAGAGACATAATCCGGGCGCGCATGCATTGCTAAAATCGAAAACGAACGATTACATTAAATATGAAGGGAATCGGCAAAACTAGGAATACCAAAGCCGAGGATTACATTATTCCGACCTAAAAATTACAACCTATAACTGAATCACTGAAATTTAGCAAAACGCTAACGGCGTGATTGTATCCCTGCAACATGTCACCGACTCTAAATTCATGTGCGCCCATCAGCTTATTTGCACATCGTATTGTATTTCCTGGCTTGTCTTGCGAGAACAAATTTACTTGTATTAGCTTCAAAAGAATAAAATACGTTTGGATCTGGAAGGCGTTCAAAAGTACACATTCTTGATGCGGACGTTCGTGCGTGTTCAACTGCTAAAGGTTGTAAGTTTCGGCGAAACAAACACCGCTCGGCTTCTCATTTGACTCCGTAAGTGGCACATTTTCAACGCGTGTTTTCGAAGTCCACGCTCGACTGGGCATGTAAGAGTGAATAAATTTGCAACTCGCCGAAGCGATTTGTTTTACCGCCTTACCTTTTCTCTCGCTAATTTCAAAATATCACTGACTTCGGACTTTCGATTTTGAAAGGTTTTATCTTTCTGCGAGACGCTTGTGTTGTTTCAGATCACGCTACCACGTTTCGAAAGGGATATAGGCTTCTTCTTATAAAGATTGTCAGAATTAATTAATATTCATAGGGTTGTTCCAAGCAGATTGTTTGTCTTCAATTTATCATTGAAGGCAGTGTTTTATCGCGCGGATTTTGCGTATTTTAACTTGGGATCTCTTCGGATGTAAACCATTTAGGTGTTTTTTTTTTAATAAAAATCGTTATTTTTCTTGTCAAAGAGGTTAGGAGGATAAAGTACATTGAGAGCACGACCTGAAAGATTTAATCTTTCTGTGCAATAATCTTGTTCAAAACTGAAACAATGTTCACGTTTTGTGATATGAAGGCCATTTTTGCTGAAATGTTAGATTAGATATATTTTAATGCAAAAATATTGAAAAAAATAAAGTTAACTATTTTTCAGAAACATATGCCAAATTTTTATTTGCTTGAATTTACATGCTTGAACAATCTGTTTCTAAAAGCTTAAGCCAGAAGATCTACAATTTCCAAACAATTTTGAAAGCATTTGAGTTCATTTCTTGTGAATTGTTATTTGCAAAACAATGTAGATGCCATTAATGTTGCTTCGCTGAGTTATAAAGTAAAGTGAACCTTAATTTGGACAGTAATTTTTATTTAAAACAAAACTTAATGAGTTGAATAAATATATAATTTTGTGCCCATAAGAAGTTGCAATAGTAGAAAATCGTAGCAGAAACAGTTAGTTTTAGCGCTGAAGTAATGAATTATATAAAAATATATGCAGACTGGTATATTTCCTTGTTATGTTAACATATTTATTTATATCCCCTGCAGCCGTTGTTTTGTAAAACACTTTTTTTCCCATACAATTAAAATAATGGGTTTTTATTGTACTTTGCACATTTAATATTTTGTAATGGCAGTTATTTGGCAAGATAAATTGAGACAGCCTACCATGTGCAGTACATACAGTTTTTTATTGAAAAAACAATTAGAAAAAATTAAGTTGCAATTTATTGCTTCTGTTGTGAATCATTTTCATGGCATGTCAGATTCAATATTTTTTTCTGTGTGATAAGTAAGTTTGATCAAAGAATTGTTTTTATAACTATGATTCCTGTTTAGTCAGATAAAAGTGTCTCTTGAAAACTGTGTTGTTTAGGTATTTTCCATGCAATTTAAGAATCACAAAAAATTGAGACCATATGATATGTAGCATTCAAGGCTGTATTGGTATAGGGTGTGATATTTGTGGTATATATTATGTATAGACACTGGTCATATTGACCAGAGGTGGGTTAGATATTACTATTGTCTAGTATAGACTTAAAATTTCAATAAAGCAACCCACAGTTGTCATTTTTTGATCACTTTGTTTTCATCTATAGTCTACCCCTTTTAATTAGAGATTTCAAAGATTATAACCATAATTTTAGCCTGTCAAGTACAGTTGTGTGCTTCTCAAGCATTTCACAAGAGTTCTTCACCTACTGGTAACTGAAGTATTCAATGTTTCAAATTAAAGTTAAGATAAAACCAAAGGAAGAATGCTTAAAATATAATTATTATCACATGAGAAATAAAATATTTCTGACTATAGGTTTAGTTAATGACTTGGAAGAAAGAATTTTGCTCTGCTAGAGTTGTAGTATTTTCATCCAAGATAATTTCAGATTGATCCAACAAAATCTTATTCCACAACTACTTGGTTAATATCAGAAATCTCTTGTTAATCATCACTAGTTCAACTTAAGTTATTTTTTTTTTGCTATAGTATTGTAATAAATGTGTATATGGAACGTGACAAACTAAATCATGTTGCATTATAATTATTTTGTCTTCAAAAACCTGCACAACAATGGAATTTCAAAGGACAGTTTGTAATATTTTAGATTACATCTTTGGTCTAATTGTATCCTGTTTGTAATGATGGACGGGTGTTTGCAGGTGATAACAGATGATTAATTGACTAATATTTATGTTGTATATAAAATAAATCAAATTTAAAAACTAAGCAAGCAATATCAATCATATTTTACATTCTAAAGGATTTTATAATTATACTGAAGAGAAAAACCATGTACACCAAAATTATTAAAGTAGTGAAGTGTGCCTGACACTTTTAGTACTTATGTATTTTAGATTTTTGATGTCAATATTGTTTTTTGTTATATACAGTAAAATGCATGTTAAGTGGAGATTTCTGAAGAGTGATCTTTTGTTATATTATAATAAATATGCTGGAATACACCATGGAAGCAGTGCTTGTTGCAAATATTTTGAGATTCAAATGCTCTGAGGTTTGAACAAATGTAAGTTATATGTCAACTAAGTTATAATTTAAATGAATGCCAACAATTAGAACATATAATATGTGACTATGAATCAGTTTTATACATGTAGCAATCTATTGATTGAAATAATTGTTTCCTTGTTAATTTTAAACTTCGGGGAGCTCTCAAAAGATAAAAAACCAGACTTTTTTTGATCAATTTTAACCTGCCTGCACACAACTAAGTCATCTTGCTAATATTGTATGATTATGGAGAAGAATTCTGATTACTCTTTTCATTATGTTTTCTTGTGGAAACAGTTCTGGCACCTTTCTCTTTAAAAAAGGAGATGAGATGTTGTTGAGTCGATATCCAGCAAAAAAATAAAAATTAATATTGGTTTATGAAAATTTAAGTAGTTGTGATCACTTTTTCAAAAAGAAACAAGTCTCTGCCAAGCCATAACCACACATGGAAGCTTGGAATTTTGTGACCTACCCTATTTTGTGTGTTAAATATCTGGCCAAATCTAACTGTTAAGTATTTGTAGAAATTCAT
>JAHPZR010054512.1:0-5000 GCA_019787425.1 Platygyra sinensis | reverse complement strand
AAAATTCTGGAAGTATCATTTCCTTTCAAGTGGGATATGCTGTCTAGTCAAGTCAAGCCATCTTTGTTAGGCCGGGTAGCCCCATCAGCCATACATGTAGGCTGGTTTCAAAAGGTGCCCTGCGTAAAATCAAGACTAAATGATTAAAAAAGTAATAGAATTTGGGAAACCAGGCTGGATAAGTTCTGCTCAATTCCCAATGAATCACACTGAACTTTCTTGGTATCAAGCCATCTATTTTAGGCCGGGTAGCCCCATCAGCCAGCCCCATCTTGGCCAGCTACCCTGCAAGGGTGTTTTGTCTGATTCATTAGAAAGAACAGGAAACCATCTATTGCAACAAAAATGCTGCGCACACTGTTACATTTTAATTTGTTTCAGGTATATAAACTTTCAATTAATCATTCTTTTTCAGGGATTCCATCCCAAAACTAGTGAAGCAGCAACTGAAGATGCACCCCTTAATACTGATGCAACAAACGTTGAACCCCTAACAACAGAAACCGGGACAGCGACAGACGTCATTACTACTACAACTGCAGATGTCATAGATTCTACTCCTTCAGTGTCTGCTGAGGATAAAGTTGAAGATAATTATCTGCAGGATGATGATGACAAACCTGTCAAATTTGGGAAAATTGTAGATCCTCACGTTTTGGGATGTTGTGAGTTCTGTGGTGGCCCAGTCAAGAGGCGGCGGTTTTGCTCTCCTCTCAAGAGATTCTGCTCTAAAGGTTGTTCTCGAAGTTCTAGGAAAGCTAACTTAAAGGTATGTGACCCTAAATGCCTCTTGAAGTGGTGAAGATCACTTAAACAAAGCTTGTTATGGTAATTATTCAGAGTAACAGACTAATTAATGTACAGTATCATACGGGAGCCAATAAGGGACAATCCCAACAAAATTTACGAAATCCGAAAAATATTTCAAATCCTAATGCTTTTTGGAAATCATCATTGAAGAGTTTATCAAATCTGAAAAACTATTACAAATCTTAATAAAATTATTGAATCCACAAATATTATTTTGTAAATCCCAAACAAATTTACAAATCCAAGAATTGTTGTCAAATCCAGAAAAATATTTCGCAAATCCGAAAAAATATTTTGTCACGTGTTACTTGCGCCGGCAGTCTGTCACCATCAGCAATTTGCCACATCCAAAATGGCGGAGAATTGCGTCTCGTGTTTGACTCATGTGAATCTAAAGTGAACCCTGGAGACAAATTTTGCTTCAAATCTGGTTCCAAAGTTGCAGAGATTTCACATCGGAGTGCAAGAATAAGTACACCCAAAAGATGAACGTGCTCGGTCCTCATCATCTACAAAGTCGTTATCCCAATACTTGGCCTCCAAAGCTAAGTGGAAGAATGCAGAGGATGTAAAGCTTAACAAGCCAAACAGCTAAGCCGGCACAATATTTTCTCTCATTTAAACTGGAGTGTAGCACTGGCAATGATCAGCTAGCTATCAAGTGTCTTTAAATCTTTGAGAATTGGAGCAGACCTATCCCTGAAAGAAATATCCAGACCTGTCTCAAGGAAGGTCTTAGGAAATTCTGTGGAGGGTGATATGCCATGAGTGTATTTTTTTTTTTTGAGGCATGTACATATATTGATACATCTGTAATTCATCTATTTCAGAAGAAAGAAGGCGAGGACAATGGACAGGACTCTGATGAAGGAAGTACTGCAGCAGGTTAGTCACAGAAATGCTCTGTACTTAAAAAAGTTAAAATATAATTATATCATTTTCAGTTCAGACATCTCACCGCACATGGTTGTAAATCACTTGGTCTTGAAAGGAATAACTTTCTTTTTTGTGGCCAGACATACCCTTCAACTTGCCAAATTCAGGATCACAGTTAAGGACCAATATGATGTGCAATACATATTGCATGCAACAGTGTCAAGGGTTGATGTGTACACAGTTCAATTTAATCATTACAAGCAGAAAAGTGTGCAATTTTGTACAGGTCTCTGAGCCTTTACTCTTTTAATCTAGAGCTCCAGGAAAGATCCATGCTCACCCATGCGACAAGCACAGTCAGTGACTGAGATGTACATGTAATTTTGACAATGAAATAAAAAAATACTCTTTGCACTTTTTAGTTGCTGAGGGTGAAACCCCCCATAAAGTTACATGGAGTGACTACATGGAAGCTGCATTAAGCAAAGCTGCTCCTGATTGCTGTTTTAAACATGTGAGTGCAAACTTCAGTTGTAAATTATACACAGTCAAGGGACATTTTCACCAAGATTTGCGACATTTTTTGTTTGAGCAATGCTTCAACTGCTCATATATAGTGTAACACCAGGATGGCTATAAGGGAAGTGGTCAAAACTACTACACTCGAACAGGACCCACCAAACCACAAAATAGTTGGTGGTGTCTGCCTGCACCCCCCTTGGTTAACATCAAAAGATGGTGTCTTCATTGCATAGCCACCCCTCTATCCAGCAGTAAAAAATTACAGTGAGATTCAAACCTCACTTTTCTTGTTAGTCTAGTAATGCCGACTCTTGCTAGCTGAATATTTCTGTGTCAACTCAAATTTAAAAGCCAATAAAATGTTGTTGTTAATGTTCGAAGATAGGTGGTGTCTTTGAGAACCCCCCCTCCTACCTTAAAGGTGGGTCCTGTTCGAGTATAGTTGTTTTGACCAGTTCCCTAATTATTAATTGCGTTAATGGTTGAAGGGAGTGCAAATTGTAAATATGTGTTGAGTATTATTTTTTAGCGAATTTGCTAACATATGATGATGATCAAATTTGGAAAAGCCTGTCAGATTTTTTCAGTCTGATATCACAGCCTTGTGCATGCATAACTCAATATATTATTATGTGTTATTGACAAAATGTGAGGTCAAGATGGCTGGATATTGGCCAAGTTCTTTTTTTGTGTGTTTATGGACTGAGATGGAGTCAAGGTCCATAAACTCCCTTGGTCAATAAAGATTTTATTAATATATGGCTTTTCAGGGAGATTTTTCTTGCGTGACACTGTAGGCAGTCCCAAGCGGGTAAGAAAGATCAATCTTGCCCACTCTGGTAGCCAATCACAGTGGAGGATTCAGTTCATCTTGCCCGCTCACGGAGTTAGCCATATGATGGCCTATAGCGATTAGCACTCTGGACTCCAGGTCAAGTGGTCTGGGTTCAAGCCGTCAGGCCAGGATCATTGCATCATCTTTTTGAGCAAGACACTTTCCTCTCACAGTGCCTCTCTCCACCCAGGTGTACACCGTATTAATGGGTACCAGTGAATTTAATACAAGGGGTATAACTCTGACATGGAAGCATCTCATCCATGGAAGAGTAGATAAGCTCTGGCTGTATGGGCCTCAGACCAGATGCAGACTAAGCCTTTACCTTTAGAGCTTCACTGCTCTTATAATTTGTTAACAAACCTAGGCCATTATTTCTGGGTTTCCATTGATAAAAATATGTCTTGTGTTGTGAGTTTTCAAAGTTATTCTCTATTAACTGTCAATAATGCTCCAGCTGGTAGTGCTCTGTCAAGTTTTCCAGTTGTTGCTTTTACAGTCAATTTAGTTACATTATTTGGTTCCAGCCGCTTTTTGTCTAGTTATTCGTAGTTTGCAGGCTGCAATCGGTCAATGTCTCATGCTCTTTATCCATATGCTATACTTAATTTTGTCCAATTATTTCCTTAACAGACAACTGTGGATGTACCAGGGTTAAAACCTGGGATGAAACTAGAAGCTGTTGACAGGAATAATCCTCCTTCATTCTGTGTTGCTACGGTGATTCAGCAGGTTGGGCATAGGGTGCGAATACGTTATGATGGCTTTGGAAAGGACAGTAGTAATGATTGCTGGTGCAACTTTCAAGCAGAAGAACTCCATCCTATAGGATGGTGTGCACAGAATGGCTACCCTCTACAACCGCCTAAAGGTATGTGGAAAATTATGTCTTAAAAGGATTAGACCTGAACAGAATTACAGTATCTTCAGTTTTAATTTCTTGTTTTGACTTAATGAATTAAAGAATTTAAATTTCTAAATTAACACTTCAAACTGAAACACATAATCCATGAAAAAGAAAACAACAGAGTGTTAAAATGTGGACTGTATCAATTCAGATCGCTGATTTAGGTACAAATGGCAACTCTAATAATATTAATGTCCTGTTCTTGCCTAGTTGCAATTTGTTGAATCAGTGTTCAGAGTTGTCCTGGTCCATGTTTTGCCGTCGCTGTCTGTATTAATTGTAATTATATTATTGTTCAATACCTTCAGTGTGTTACTTTATATTATTGTTATTAATATTGCTTTTTCTTTCATATTGCTTTCCAGTCAGCAGATTTTGATGTTTGTGTAACTTCATTCATGACATGATATTATTAATTATCTGCAGGTATAAATAGCACTCTTGAGGACTGGAGAACATTTTTAACCCAGACACTGACTGGTGCACTTGCCGCACCTCACGATCTGTTTAGAAAGGTGAAAACAGAAAGTCTATATCCACCAGAAATTTAGCAACTATATAGTGCAATAAAGTTCCAATGTCTGCATTTTGATTACACACTAAAGTTGTTATAGAGAATTCTTTTCCTGTTGTGAAATACCCATTTCTTCAGGAGTAGATTTTAAGTGAAATTATATTTGAATTTTGTTCCTATAACTCTAGTTGATACACTTAAAAGACAGATAACTTACAGTACTAAGATCTATGACAGTAACAGTCTGTTTATTTATATGTTACCTCTGACACTATAGTGTTGTCCAAAGAGTCATTAGTATGGAAGGTCTTTTTGCACCTTCTGAGGGAGATTTCAGATTTAAATACAATTGACAGGACAAGACAAGACAACTTTGTTATTACATTTTACACATATTACAGTAGACAGACCTGGCACTGCAGGTAGCAAAAGCTAATCGAGGCGGGCCAGGAACAATAAAAATAAATGACATCTGCTAACCTTAATTAATAATACTTAATAATAATACTGTAGTAAATTTGTTTTTTAATTGACTT
>JAHPZR010054510.1:10000-15000 GCA_019787425.1 Platygyra sinensis | reverse complement strand
TTCAGAACTCAAAGGAATAACGTTTCACACTTTTCCTATGGACGACCGAAAGAAGACTTACGCACCCGGAATGAGTGAAAACGAGAGAAGGAAAAGGTTGATAGCTGCTTGTCGTTTAAGCAGTTTAAATGTTACAAGACATACAAGAATTTGTTCAGCACACTTCGAAGGTGGATTAGGACCCACAAAGCTTAATCCGGTCCCAACAATTTTCAGTTTCCCGACTCATTTGCAGCCCAAACCCCACGGAAGCGAACAGATCCAGAGGAAAGAAGACGAGGAGCTTTGAGCTGTTTACAAAACAAAACTAACACTGCACAAAGGAGAAAAGTAGGTAAAACTGGCAAGGACAAGGAAACCAGGAACCAGTGGGCATGTCATCGCAACTGCAGGAAACTGCATGCTCGAGCGACATGGATTTTATTTTATCTGAAGAATGTGAAAAGAAAACTGAACAGACACGTGATCCAAGGTCCCTTGTAGACAAGTGTATCCAGACCGACCTTACCTGTGAAGATATCGACTGCATGGAAGCAGCCAAAGCTAAATTGGAAAATAAACCAGAACTGAAGAGAGAAATGTTTATAAATGACGTCCTGAATAGCAACAAGTCTGTATGTTTCTAAACTGGATTGCCCTCCTATGCCTGTCTCATGATGTTGTTCTCCTTTCTGAAACCTTTTGCAAATACAATGAAATATTGGGACAACAAGAAAAAGGGACAGAGGGAAACATATCAGGTATCTTAATATTATAGCACATAAGTCTTAGTATTTCCTTTCATTTGTTTTGATGAACATTATGGCATAAAATGTTTCATGTTTGTTTAGGGCACTTTTTACTGTGTTTACATAGCCTCATCTAAACACAAGGAGGGTTGGGAGAATTCAAGAATTCTCCCAACCCTTCGAGTGTTAAGATGAGGTTCTGTAAATACGGAAAAAGTACTCTATTGCTTTCATAAAATAATTCTTAAAAATATGAGCAAATCTGAAACGTCATAACCATGTTTACATACTCTCATCTTAACACAGCTATCAACCAATGAGAACACACATATTTTTATAAATAGCAAATAGCAAATAGCAATATAATGTGATTTCCAACTATATGACAATTGCCTAAACATTTTGCTTCATCAACTAGCCTGCACATTTGTACTTTACTAGCCTGCGAACAGGCTCCCAGCGAGGTCGGAAAAAAAAATTCGGCGAGCGAGTGGGAGTCGGAGCGTCGTGACTCCGCGAGCGAAGCGAGTGGGACGCGGGGGAGCCTGTAGACATTGTTTTCAATGTACCGTTCCGCCCCTTGGTTATTAGCCTGTTACATATCTGTCAAGGAGGTAATTAAACCTGTCAAAATTGATGGGTTTCCCCACGCTGATGAATCGGCTTTTCATAACAATCTATCCTAATAATTGACGGTAAATAAAGTAGACAGGCCAAACAAACACGACTCTTACGAGAAAAGGAGAAAACTAGAGCCGTTAGATCGTGTTAGGCGGCAAGCTTTAAGAGGTCTACAATCAGAACTGAGCCGAACAATGGCATATACAACACGCAACGCAGTCGACAGAATTGCGCGTAATGAGTTGAATTTAAATCCTGCGGTACTAGAACCAATCAAAGGAGAAATAAACCTATACATCGCGCTCCAGGAACATAAGCTCTATCAGATAGCTGCAAGAAACATTAGAATTTCTCTAGACAAGCCTATAGCTTTCTCGAAGTAAAGCTACGAAGGAAAACGTAGGAGGGCAAATATGACACCCTGTGATAAGAATCTACATACTGTACTTGCAAACACAAAATAGAATGCGAGTAAGCAACACGTTCACGGTAAATGTCATATTTTGTCCCTTCAAAGCAAATACTTGGAGACTTAAAAAGCAAATCTTGCCATAGAAATGAGCCAAAACAATACACTAACACATGGCAAATTATAGAGGTGTCAAACTCAACGAAGCAACAAGCAGATAACAGCGAAAATCACGCAGACCTATGACTTCTTAAAATTTGCCGCCTAGCACGATCTAACGACTCTAGTTTTCTCCTTATAACACAATACGAAATGCCTTTCATGAACAAGAGTGAAGCGACAAGAAAGGTCGAAAGACCGTAAAATAAACGGCAAATCTACAAATGGCACAAACCGTAGGAGTCGTGTTTGGCCTGTTTATTTTATTTACCATCATAGACGCGGCAACAATTGAAAAATTAGGCTCTTCCCGAAACCAGTCTGTAGAATTCCGAAAACATCGCGCTTCTACGTCACAGTTTCCAGGCATAGCTTCTGCTCACGTTTCAAACAAGAGATGTGACGAAAATATTGCAAAGAATTGCTCAAAGCTGCTTCAAATTCGTCGTCAGTGAACTGTGCATTGCACACGGAAGCCGTTGTTGACGGTCTCGGCAAGAATTATGCTAATTTACAAGCAGTTGTCAAGATCTGTCAATTATTTGTCTCAGAGCTGTCAACAGTCACCGATTCAACCAATCAGATCTTGATACCAGGAGCTGGTATCATGGAACGGCGGCATCAATGGAATGTCTACAGGCTCCCCTGCGTACTCCCTCCTCACCAGACCGCTCTCGGCTCGTCCCGCTCACCCTAGACTACACGCGGCTCGCCCTAAACCCAACCGAACCGGGAGCCTGTTCGCAGGCTAGTACTTTACAGGACGATGAGGATGTGAACAAGCCAGGACCAATGCAAAGAGGCAGATACCATTATTTGCTGAATTTTTAATGGTTCTTATAAGACTCAGGCTTGGACTGTTACAGAGTCACCTGGCAGACATTCCATTGATGCCGCCGTTCCATGATACCAGCTCCTGGTATCAAGATCTGATTGGTTGAATCGGTGACTGTTGACAGCTCTGAGACAAATAATTGACAGATCTTGACAACTGCTTGTAAATTAGCATAATTCTTGCCGAGACCGTCAACAACGGCTTCCGTGTGCAATGCACAGTTCACTGACGACGAATTTGAAGCAGCTTTGAGCAATTCTTTGCAATATTTTCGTCACATCTCTTGTTTGAAACGTGAGCAGAAGCTATGCCTGGAAACTGTGACGTAGAAGCGCGATGTTTTCGGAATTCTACAGACTGGTTTCGGGAAGAGCCTAATTTTTCAATTGTTGCCGCGTCTATGATGGTAAATAAAATAAACAGGCCAAACACGACTCCTACGGTTTGTGCCATTTGTAGATTTGCCGTTTATTTTACGGTCTTTCGACCTTTCTGTCGCTTCACTCTTGTTCATGAAAGGCATTTCGTATTGTGTTATAAGGAGAAAACTAGAGTCGTTAGATCGTGCTAGGCGGCAAATTTTAAGAAGTCATAGGTCTGCGTGATTTTCGCTGTTATCTGCTTGTTGCTTCGTTGAGTTTGACACCTCTATAATTTGCCATGTGTTAGTGTATTGTTTTGGCTCATTTCTATGGCAAGATTTGCTTTTTAAGTCTCCAAGTATTTGCTTTGAAGGGACAAAATATGACATTTACCGTGAACGTGTTGCTTACTCGCATTCTATTTTGTGTTTGCAAGTACAGTATGTAGATTCTTATCACAGGTGTCATATTTGCCCTCCTACGTTTTCCTTCGTAGCTTTACTTCGAGAAAGCTATAGGCTTGTCTAGAGAAATTCTAATGTTTCTTGCAGCTATCTGATAGAGCTTATGTTCCTGGAGCGCGATGTATAGGTTTATTTCTCCTTTGATTGGTCTAGTACCGCAGGATTTAAATTCAACTCATTACGCGCAATTCTGTCGACTGCGTTGCGTGTTGTATATGCCATTGTTCGGCTCAGTTCTGATTGTAGACCTCTTAAAGCTTGCCGCCTAACACGATCTAACGGCTCTAGTTTTCTCCTTTTCTCGTAAGAGTCGTGTTTGTTTGGCCTGTCTACTTTATTTACCGTCAATTATTAGGATAGATTGTTATGAAAAGCCGATTCATCAGCGTGGGGAAACCCATCAATTTTGACAGGTTTAATTACCTCCTTGACAGATATGTAACAGGCTAATAACCAAGGGGCGGAACGGTACATTGAAAACAATGTCTACAGGCTCCCCCGCGTCCCACTCGCTTCGCTCGCGGAGTCACGACGCTCCGACTCCCACTCGCTCGCCGAATTTTTTTTTCCGACCTCGCTGGGAGCCTGTTCGCAGGCTAGTAAAGTACAAATGTGCAGGCTAGTTGATGAAGCAAAATGTTTAGGCAATTGTCATATAGTTGGAAATCACATTATATTGCTATTTGCTATTTGCTATTTATAAAAATATGTGTGTTCTCATTGGTTGATAGCTGTGTTAAGATGAGAGTATGTAAACATGGTTATGACGTTTCAGATTTGCTCATATTTTTAAGAATTATTTTATGAAAGCAATAGAGTACTTTTTCCGTATTTACAGAACCTCATCTTAACACTCGAAGGGTTGGGAGAATTCTTGAATTCTCCCAACCCTCCTTGTGTTTAGATGAGGCTATGTAAACACAGTAAAAAGTGCCCTAAACAAACATGAAACATTTTATGCCATAATGTTCATCAAAACAAATGAAAGGAAATACTAAGACTTATGTGCTATAATATTAAGATACCTGATATGTTTCCCTCTGTCCCTTTTTCTTGTTGTCCCAATATTTCATTGTATTTGCAAAAGGTTTCAGAAAGGAGAACAACATCATGAGACAGGCATAGGAGGGCAATCCAGTTTAGAAACATACAGACTTGTTGCTATTCAGGACGTCATTTATAAACATTTCTCTCTTCAGTTCTGGTTTATTTTCCAATTTAGCTTTGGCTGCTTCCATGCAGTCGATATCTTCACAGGTAAGGTCGGTCTGGATACACTTGTCTACAAGGGACCTTGGATCACGTGTCTGTTCAGTTTTCTTTTCACATTCTTCAGATAAAATAAAATCCATGTCGCTCGAGCATGCAGTTTCCTGCAGTTGCGATGACATGCCCACTGGTTCCTGGTTTCCTTGTCCTTGC
>JAHPZR010054509.1:12500-20556 GCA_019787425.1 Platygyra sinensis | reverse complement strand
ATTTCCAAACTAAAAGAGCGTGATGAAGGAAAGAATGAATCCAATATCTGAAGGCCAGAGAGCTTTAAGGGTTAACAGTTCAGAAATCATTATGGTTTTTCTAGCAATGTTAGGGTGTAATATTTGTATTTCCGAGTTAAAAATTTAGAAAGTCATCGTTTTATATAACATTTCAAGTAAAAAAAAAGGAAGTTCTGATCACTGAGACCTACATGTTTTTCATATAGCAACGTTAAATGGCTTCGGCAGGTTTTGGGGACTCAAAATAAGCAACAATACTCAGTGACAATCATTTCTTTGTACGAATAGTTTTCAACGCTATCATTGTGTACGTGTCAAGGTGTTTTCAGATTCTTCTAATTACTTTGATTGTACACCATATGCAAAGTTTCACAGAAAGAACGGACATGATCTCGTCGTCTCTGGAGAGCAGCTATAGCACCAAGCTGCATTACACGACAAACAGCAGTTGTAATCTTCAAAAAGATGGTATGTATATGATTTGAATCAGTTGGAACTATACTTGAAGCAATAGTTTGCTTCAACTATTTTAGCCTCGGACGAGAGGTGAGCCAGTTACGTCACTGCTATGTAACCAGTTTTATGGTGGTACCCAAAAAATTTCATTTGAGTGTTTGTGTGCTGGGAATGTTCACTAGTGTAAACGGCTCATGCTATAAATGAGTTATGGACGAAATCCAAGGACACATTTCCAGCTTTTTGGCTGTTGAATGTTGCTTACTCCATTTTAGTCCTGGCGTCACTATTCGGCAACTCAGTCGTCATTCACAGTTATACGAACAGCTAACCCCTGAACAATACTACCAGTTATCTGATTTTGAGTCAAGCATGTTTTCTGATCTTGTGATCCCCATAGTAGAGATATTTATATTATTCATTACACTGCTCCATGAACAAGCTGTGGTGTGGAAGACTCTTTGGTCTGCTGGTCAATTGCAAGTTATGCCTTATAATCTTGATTTGTCCTCTTGTCTTTTCAGTTTGGATCCCGGCCACAATGTTTCAGTTATGCCTGTCTGAAAATTTTGGAAGAAAATCATTTTCCTTCTGTGGATGTCGTGCCCTGTTACCTCTTCACCCTTTATTCCGAAAGAAACTTCTAAATAATAAAAGAATCTTACTGCTGCAATTAATTTAGCCGAAGTTATAGAAGATTTGACAATATGAAGATTCTCGCGTTTTCTCTGAAGCTGCCTTTGTCTCTTGGGATAATATTAGTAATGTACACATTTTGTTTTATACTTCGACCTGGAAAACGCACGCAGTCATGAATAAACCACAAAAGAAATTCTCTGACTACTAGGACGGATGTCACATGGGCCGATATATTCTCTCTGAGAGATTAAAATAGTTATATTAATAGATTTAGTATTACTGGTCGGTTTCACTGTATTATTTAGTTTATCAGGGAAAATAATCTAGAAATCTTTGGTAAATTTTAAGACGCAAGGATGTGGAGGCTCAAAGATGCTTGCTAGATGGTCCTCAGAGGTAATAAATTATTTTCGAAAAATAGAGAAAACTATGCCCAGTCTTGTTAATGTGCTAAGCAGTGAAGTGCTGGCTGGAAGTTTTTTTTGTTCAGGTTGGCAAATCTAAATAACAAAAGAAGCTTTTGTAAATAAATATAATCCCCATCCAGTAATAAATTGAAAAAAATTAATTATCACGATGGAAACGAGAACTTTATACCCTCCTTATTTATCAGGACAGAATATGAGAACATTTCAGTCATAATATTATGGTCAAGAAATAGTCTTTACTCCAGTTTTGGCGTGAAAATGAATTACTTGTAACAACGCCCAAACGTGGGAAGCCAAACATGGATAGATGTCTAATCAATCAGAGTGATGTTAATTTCTCCATTATAACAATTCATGTTGTTTTGAAAATTTACAACTTTGCGAGTTCCTGAAAGAAGCCATAATTAATTTCGAAAAACGACATAAAATAACATTGGTCCCATACTTAATTTAAGTAATTAAGCCTTCGTTATCAAAAACATGACATGGTTCACTTTTTGCTAATGCTGCATATCACAAACGAAAATATATTTATCAATGAGAACTTTCTCTTCTCCAAACCGAAGTAAGAGCCAAGATATGAGCAGTTTAGTTTATAGTTATAGCTGTACATTATGTAACAAGAAGCTTTTCATCAAATCCTAGGAGAAAAGAAAAACTAAATTTTAATTTGCAATAATTTTTTTTTAAAAAATATGTATTTGCATATAAATTGAAGTTTTAAAGCTTTTGAAAAAGCTCAGTGTGTTTCAGCCAAACAAAACTTATTATTTAGGTATTTCGTTCAGGATATAATTTTTCCCTTTGGTGACAGAATTTCGCAACAAAAGAGTAATTTTATTATTAATCAGAATCAAACAGTCTCGCCCCTGCAGATCATATCTGAGTGAAAAAGGAACTTAAAGATGAACTCGACGTCGTATATGCCAAACAGCGGCAGTTTCGACGTGCAATGCACAATCACCAACAGTAGCGATCTACAGATAGAAGGTATGAATAGATTTAGAACAACTATGATTACAAGTTATAACACCTAAAACCTTTTGCATTACCCAATTTAACTAGACTACAAGGAGCTCTCATCACCTTGGCGAAACTTGACAATACGATAGTTTGGAAGCTCAAAGATGATTTTAAGCAGAAGTGAAATGTCTGAACTCCGAGTATGTATTTCTTTTGGTGAGAAAAACGTTTGAACACAATTTATTTCTTTTGATGAGACATGCCCTCCAGCGTTCCATTTTGTCATCCTGGGCTACACTGCTGGTAAAAAAACGTGTTTTGAGAGAACAAAATAAAATTCAAACAATTCGAAGATTCACTGAACAACCTATAAAATTAAACACTGCTTATCCTGTTTCCCTTTAACTGGTCCAGAATTTTTCAATAATACACTTACAGAATATATTCCATATACAAGGCTAAAAGGTTAAGAAATGGTTAAAAATGTGGAGGAGATCTTTTCTAATAGAATTAGAGCACTTAATAAAGCAAATCATTAGATTCACTGTTGAATAAGTGAGGTCTGAAATGATTATATGATATAAGCAGTCGGCACTACGAAACGCGCACTCGTTGGCTTGATATGATGCTACTCCCCAAACATAACATGTCGGCAGTTGCTATCAAATTATACTTATATATAATTTAAGATATTTTATAATGTTCTGTTTTGTTTGTTGTTCAATTCAAGAGAATAGGTTTCTTTATTCCGGCAGAAAACTCAACTGGCGTGCATGGAGAAACAGCTGGCTTTCAGCCAGTCTTTTGGTTGGTGGTGGTTGCCCAAGTCACTCTATTCCTGGCGTCATTGTTCGGCAACTCAGTCATCATTCACATTATACGAACAGAAAACTCCATGAAGACCACCACCAACTACTTGATATTAAACCAAGCATGTTCTGATCTATTGATATCGTTTACAGAGCTAACAGATGCAATTCATGTCAGTTATACTGGCCGGTTGTGGACTGGTGGAATTGTGGGACTGGTTACTTGCAAGATTCTTATAATGACGTTCTTTAGTCCTCTCAGCTTTTCAGTTTGGATCCTTACAGCTATTGCTTTTGATCGATTTTATGGCGTCACTCGGCCTTTAAGGTCGTCACCTATATCACAACATTTGAAGAAAGTAATCTTGTTTCTCTGGGCGTGGTCGATTGCTTTCTCCGCTTCATTCCTTCCTGAAGAAAACTTTAAAGAAATCAAAGGAGCGTATTATTGCGATCTAACAGATGACTGGACTACAATTAACATCATTGCAGTTTCTTTGAATGTCTTCCTGCCTGTCTGTGCGATTGCAGTGCTTTACACCATTGTATGCGTAAGACTTTGGTCTCGGAAAGTGCGGGAGAAGGAGCCAATCAGAATGAAGAACAAGCAGAAGCTTTGAAAATAGCAAGAAAAGTTACCGGAATGATGATTGTTGTTGTTCTTCTGTATGTGCTGTGTTGGTTTCCTTTGTATGTATCAGTTATTTTGAGCTTTACTGGCGTCGTGCAAGTTTAAGAGACCTTACTCGGTTTATTCATTAATTTTTTAGCCCTTTTCTATAGCGGAATTAATCCCTATATTTATATTGGGTTTAGCCAGAATTTTCGCAAAAGGTTTAAAAAGATATTCAGTAAATGCCTGGGGAGATCATTTAGGATTGTAAATGTCATTTCTTTTCGGTTTCAAAGCGTCGAGCTAGAACAAGTATGAATAATACAACGCCAACTTATCAATGAAACTAAACGCTGCTTAGAGCATTCACTCGGGCTTAGTGATACAATATCAAGTTGCACTTGACATGAAGGTTTATTGAACACAGTAAAAACAAATAATAGAATCAGGATATTAATTTAAGGTGGCTCAAAACGGTTTCCAGCAATTAGATTTTGATGGGCCATCCATTGAAGAACACGTTGTTATCAGTTTTGCAACACAAGAGGTTACCATAGCAACAATATGACCTACTATATCACCCTAAATTACAGCTTTAGGGGATTATAATTCGAAAAAGGTGAATTTTATTTTTTAGATTATCAACATTTAATAAGTATCATAAGGCACAGTGTTTGGCTAAAATCTGTCATTTAGTTAATCTAAACGGGCCTTTCATTAAAATATTTCGAACAGACGCACCTTATTGCTGAATCATTTAATTTTATAAGTTTTATACATGAAAATGAAAAACAAAGCTTCATCTTTTCGTGGATTCATTCGTTGAAAAAATTATTCAAAGCGCACGAACTACTCAAAGGCGAGCCGCCATTAAGGATGGCCGCTTAGTAAGGATTGGACTGCATGCTTTATTGTTGCGGAGCGAGCGTAGCGAGCGAGCAGCAACACAATCAGAATTTCAAAGAATATATATAAGGGAGTATGAATTCTCGAATTTATCACTTTTTGCCAGAATGAATTGCATTTAACCAGAGTGCACTGTGCTACTTTTTACCAGAGTGCATTGCGCCACGAACAACAGGAAGATGTCACACTGTCTTTTGGCGTGGATACAAGTGAGAAATTTTGCTCTGATTTACCTGTGGAAAACGATGTGAAGAAGATCGTGATTGATTTTGACAACTCTTACTGTTGTTTTTAATGCAAAGCGTGAAAGTTTGTAAATCTGGACGATTAATTGTGTCATCTTAGTTTAAACTTAGTATGTCATTTCTTAGCAGTCTCGCCTCCGTGGTCGAATTCTTAAATCAGATGAAGAGAAATCGTTGTTACTAAATTTTGTAGAATAATTAAAACAACCGGAAACTGTAGAACACTCGATCTATTCCTTTTTATCCAAACATGAATTTAAAATTGAATTTTAGCATTTTCACACATCCGGCGATGGACGTGTCCTCGACATTGTCGACACTCTAGAAAAATTTAAAGTGTACCAGTAAAGAATTTAAAAGTGAATTTTCTGCTCGTACAAATTCCACATCTTTCGATTTTCATCTTTTCAATTTTCTGGTCAAGGGGAGGTAGATGTGTACCATATGTGTATATGCTTTATTGTCTCGATCCCTTATCACACCTCGCCATCGATGCGTCATGATGCATGAAGTTGATGCATACAAGGACAGAATTTAAATTACACACCACAATTTGACACTACTTTAACCCTATTCAGACTGGGCTTTTTTGGCCAATCTGTGACCGGGGGGGGGCTCCTCGGACCCCCCCTCCGTATCTCTGGAACCAATAATGCTAGGGTCATGAAATTTACACACAATGATCATCTCCGTACAAAGAAGCCCCACACCCAGTTGAAGTGCCACGCCCAATGATGACGTCACAGTGGCGTCATATTCCGATTTTTCAATGTTCTTATTATTTTTCCACTTACGTACATAAAATATCATTAATAAACATATTTTGCCTTTTTTGTTATCCTTTCTTATGAACTAGTAACAAGGAAACACTTGTACAGCGAGAAAAAGCAATAGGAAGCAATAACATTTAAAATTTGAAATGGTTGTCCGCCATCTTGGATCAGTCATCTTGGATTTCCGTTTTTTTGTTAAAATTATGATTTAAAGCAACTTTAAAAGTGGAAAAAGCTCAGGATGCATAAAAGAAGTATCAAACTAATGTTTATTACCCAAACAAATGACTTTGGAAGTGTTATTTGGAAAATAGAGCAGCATATTTGTCAAAGCAAAAAGGTGACAAATTTTACCCCACCCCTCCCCTCCAAATATTCGATGTTGAAACATTTTGATGTAATTCAAAAACTACAATGGGCGACAAAAGTGTTGAGACACTTGGTAGTAAAATTCGATTTTTGAGCGTCTTGGTCACATTTTGCCCCCTTCCCCCAAAACAATGTTGATTTTTCTATTTCTTCGACTACACAGACCACAGCGCCTCACAACATTGAATTGGGGGCCGGGGGTATCAGAGAATTAACGCTAGATGCAAATAAAATAGAGAAAATGCTTGAGTATCGAAAAGCGTCATTTCCTAAAGTGTCTCAACTACTTTTGTCGCTCACTGTCTGGAGGCTATTTTTGCAAATTGTGGCGATTTTCTTTATATATCCAAGCTCTAGCAAGTTTATTTTTACAAAAGCGACTAAATGCGTAGTTCAGAGTGATTCCTGACTGAAGAAAAAGTGACAAGTGTTTTTTTTTTCTTACCGAAATTCCGACACAAAGACGAAACCTGGTGTATCCGGTTAATAAATGGATCAATATTTAACCCTCAAGGGGGTGTTTATCGCCACTTTTTCACTTTTAAAGCGTTCAAAGAGTGTCTACCTCACTTTCATTCAACGCAATTCTCACTATGACATCATGGCTATAAGTGTTTCTCTTTTTAGTTGTCATATCTTGACGAAAAAACAAAAATTGTATCGTTCTTAGGCAAAAATCGCTCCATGTCTGGCCTCAATACAAAGCTTTACCATAGTCCATTACAGAAACGTGAGAGGACTGGGACGAGTTTCGTTTATTGATTGGATTGAAAATCTAAACATTTCAACTGAAATGCTACTGAATAAAAAGCTATCCAGCCAATTTTAAGAGTTTTCAGCGGAAAATTGTTCAAGTGGGAGCCTTGCAAAAGTTGCAAAGTTCCATACAAACCCTTCTAATTTTGTGGCTTGTCTGCGCAGTCCATACAAACCCTCTATTTTAGGTGATGGTTGAAGAGCTACCATTTTGCCATTTACCTTCTCTAAATACTACTATTCTTGGTAAAGACTCTCAAATTCAGTTGATCTTTCATTTAAATATCTTAGATTTTCAAACAACCGTAGTCTTTCCCAGTCCTCTCACGTTTCTGCAATGGCCTATTACAGATGACCTCATAATGACGTCACAGTTACATGCACATATCATTTTGATAACGGCATTTTACTGAGCATGTAAAATTTTATATCAACCGATAGTTTAAGTGCTTTTCAACTTTTACTGGGCGAACTTCCAATGGTTTCCCATTGATAAACCATTTATATAGAAAAGTTAATTTATTCTATTTTTGACGCCTTATCATTGATAAAACATTGAGAAGTCATGACATGAAGTTCAAAAGCGTGATAAAACTAGTGATCTTATGTAATTTTGTCTGCTGAACAGAATGCTGTTGACGGAATGCTCCTAATACGCAAGTGTAATATAGAAATGATGTCATTACACACGGTCAACTGTCGCTAAACCAATAAAAACGTGTCTTATGATCCCAAAAGTTAGTTTTATAACATAGGTCTGATTTTAATTCCTATTGTACAAAGTTTTTGCTTCTTTTTTCAGTTCAGCGTGAATAGCAATTATTTGATGCAAATAAATACAGCTTTTTTCACCGGTAACCATGAGTAACCACGAGTGACCACGGGTAACCAAATGATGGTTAAAAGGATACTCTTAATATTTATTTAATTAATTAATGGTTACCCGTGGTTGACCGTGGTTACCCGTTAATTCTCATGTACAGCGGTCGTTTGAATTACTCACCAAGATAGCCTGCTTTGGGGGTACCACCGGTTGTTTGTAATTCAACAATTACTTCATTATTTCATTCATTTTTCG
>JAHPZR010054509.1:0-7500 GCA_019787425.1 Platygyra sinensis | reverse complement strand
TTGGTTTAGCGACAGTTGACCGTGTGTAATGACATCATTTCTATATCACACTTGCGTATTAGGAGCATTCCGTCAACAGCATTCTGTTCAGCAGACAAAATTACATAAGATCACTAGTTTATCACGCTTTTGAACTTCATGTCATGACTTCTCAATGTTTTATCAATGATAAGGCGTCAAAAATAGAATAAATTAACTTTTCTATATAAATGTTTATCAATGGGAAACCATTGGAAGTTCGCCCAGTAAAAGTTGAAAAGCACTTAAACTATCGGTTGATATAAAATTTTACATGCTCAGTAAAATGCCGTTATCAAAATGATATGTGCATGTAACTGTGACGTCATTATGAGGTCATCTGTAATAGGCCATTGCAGAAACGTGAGAGGACTGGGAAAGAGTACGGTTGTTTGAAAATCTAAGATATTTAAATGAAAGATCAACTGAATTTGAGAGTCTTTACCAAGAATAGTAGTATTTAGAGAAGGTAAATGGCAAAATGGTAGCTCTTCAACCATCACCTAAAATAGAGGGTTTGTATGGATTGCGTAGACAAGCCACAAAATTAGAAGGGTTTGTATGGAACTTTGCAACTTTTGCAAGGCTCCCACTTGAACAATTTTCCGCTGAAAACTCTTAAAATTGGCTGGATAGCTTTTTATTCAGTAGCATTTCAGTTGAAATGTTTAGATTTTCATCCAATCAATAAACGAAACTCGTCCCAGTCCTCTCACGTTTCTGTAATGGAGCTATGGTAAAGCATTGTATTGAGGCCAGACATGGAGAGATTTTTGCCTAAGAACGATACAATTTTTGTTTTTTCGTCAAGATATGACAACTAAAAAGAGAAACACTTATAGCCATGATGTCATAGTGAGAATTGCGTTGAATGAAAGTGAGGTAGACACTCTTTGAACGCTTTAAAAGTGAAAAAGTGGCGATAAACACCCCCTTGAGGGCTAAATATTGATCCATTTATTAACCGGATACACCAGGTTTCGTCTTTGTGTCGGAATTTCGGTAAGAAAAAAAAAACACTTGTCACTTTTTCTTCAGTCAGGAATCACTCTGAACTACGCATTTAGTCGCTTTTGTAAAAATAAACTTGCTAGAGCTTGGATATATAAAGAAAATCGCCACAATTTGCAAAAATAGCCTCCAGACAGTGAGCGACAAAAGTAGTTGAGACACTTTAGGAAATGACGCTTTTCGATACTCAAGCGTTTTTCTATTTTATTTGCATCTAGCGTTAATTCTCTGATACCCCCGGCCCCCAATTCAATGTTGTGTGGGCGCTGTGGTCTGTGTAGTCGAAGAAATAGAAAAATCAACATTGTTTTGGGGGGAAGGGGGCAAAATGTGACCAAGACGCTCAAAAATCGAATTTTACTACCAAGTGTCTCAACACTTTTGTCGCCCATTGTAGTTTTTGAATTACATCAAAATGTTTCAACATCGAATATTTGGAGGGGAGGGGTGGGGTAAAATTTGTCACCTTTTTGCTTTGACAAATATGCTGCTCTATTTTCCAAATAACACTTCCAAAGTCATTTGTTTGGGTAATAAACATTAGTTTGATACTTCTTTTATGCATCCTGAGCTTTTTCCACTTTTAAAGTTGCTTTAAATCATAATTTTAACAAAAAAACGGAAATCCAAGATGACTGATCCAAGATGGCGGACAACCATTTCAAATTTTAAATGTTATTGCTTCCTATTGCTTTTTCTCGCTGTACAAGTGTTTCCTTGTTACTAGTTCATAAGAAAGGATAACAAAAAAGGCAAAATATGTTTATTAATGATATTTTATGTACGTAAGTGGAAAAATAATAAGAAACATTGAAAAATCGGAATATGACGCCACTGTGACGTCATCATTGGGCGTGGCACTTCAACTGGGTGTGGGGCTTCTTTGTACGGAGATGATCATTGTGTGTAAATTTCATGACCCTAGCATTATTGGTTCCAGAGATACGGAGGGGGGGTCCGAGGAGCCCCCCCCCGGTCACAGATTGGCCAAAAAAGCCCAGTCTGAATAGGGTTAAAGTAGTGTCAAATTGTGGTGTGTAATTTAAATTCTGTCCTTGTATGCATCAACTTCATGCATCATGACGCATCGATGGCGAGGTGTGATAAGGGATCGAGACAATAAAGCATATACACATATGGTACACATCTACCTCCCCTTGACCAGAAAATTGAAAAGATGAAAATCGAAAGATGTGGAATTTGTACGAGCAGAAAATTCACTTTTAAATTCTTTACTGGTACACTTTAAATTTTTCTAGAGTGTCGACAATGTCGAGGACACGTCCATCGCCGGATGTGTGAAAATGCTAAAATTCAATTTTAAATTCATGTTTGGATAAAAAGGAATAGATCGAGTGTTCTACAGTTTCCGGTTGTTTTAATTATTCTACAAAATTTAGTAACAACGATTTCTCTTCATCTGATTTAAGAATTCGACCACGGAGGCGAGACTGCTAAGAAATGACATACTAAGTTTAAACTAAGATGACACAATTAATCGTCCAGATTTACAAACTTTCACGCTTTGCATTAAAAACAACAGTAAGAGTTGTCAAAATCAATCACGATCTTCTTCACATCGTTTTCCACAGGTAAATCAGAGCAAAATTTCTCACTTGTATCCACGCCAAAAGACAGTGTGACATCTTCCTGTTGTTCGTGGCGCAATGCACTCTGGTAAAAAGTAGCACAGTGCACTCTGGTTAAATGCAATTCATTCTGGCAAAAAGTGATAAATTCGAGAATTCATACTCCCTTATATATATTCTTTGAAATTCTGATTGTGTTGCTGCTCGCTCGCTACGCTCGCTCCGCAACAATAAAGCATGCAGTCCAATCCTTACTAAGCGGCCATCCTTAATGGCGGCTCGCCTTTGAGTAGTTCGTGCGCTTTGAATAATTTTTTCAACGAATGAATCCACGAAAAGATGAAGCTTTGTTTTTCATTTTCATGTATAAAACTTATAAAATTAAATGATTCAGCAATAAGGTGCGTCTGTTCGAAATATTTTAATGAAAGGCCCGTTTAGATTAACTAAATGACAGATTTTAGCCAAACACTGTGCCTTATGATACTTATTAAATGTTGATAATCTAAAAAATAAAATTCACCTTTTTCGAATTATAATCCCCTAAAGCTGTAATTTAGGGTGATATAGTAGGTCATATTGTTGCTATGGTAACCTCTTGTGTTGCAAAACTGATAACAACGTGTTCTTCAATGGATGGCCCATCAAAATCTAATTGCTGGAAACCGTTTTGAGCCACCTTAAATTAATATCCTGATTCTATTATTTGTTTTTACTGTGTTCAATAAACCTTCATGTCAAGTGCAACTTGATATTGTATCACTAAGCCCGAGTGAATGCTCTAAGCAGCGTTTAGTTTCATTGATAAGTTGGCGTTGTATTATTCATACTTGTTCTAGCTCGACGCTTTGAAACCGAAAAGAAATGACATTTACAATCCTAAATGATCTCCCCAGGCATTTACTGAATATCTTTTTAAACCTTTTGCGAAAATTCTGGCTAAACCCAATATAAATATAGGGATTAATTCCGCTATAGAAAAGGGCTAAAAAATTAATGAATAAACCGAGTAAGGTCTCTTAAACTTGCACGACGCCAGTAAAGCTCAAAATAACTGATACATACAAAGGAAACCAACACAGCACATACAGAAGAACAACAACAATCATCATTCCGGTAACTTTTCTTGCTATTTTCAAAGCTTCTGCTTGTTCTTCATTCTGATTGGCTCCTTCTCCCGGCACTTTCCGAGACCAAAGTCTTACGCATACAATGGTGTAAAGCACTGCAATCGCACAGACAGGCAGGAAGACATTCAAAGAAACTGCAATGATGTTAATTGTAGTCCAGTCATCTGTTAGATCGCAATAATACGCTCCTTTGATTTCTTTAAAGTTTTCTTCAGGAAGGAATGAAGCGGAGAAAGCAATCGACCACGCCCAGAGAAACAAGATTACTTTCTTCAAATGTTGTGATATAGGTGACGACCTTAAAGGCCGAGTGACGCCATAAAATCGATCAAAAGCAATAGCTGTAAGGATCCAAACTGAAAAGCTGAGAGGACTAAAGAACGTCATTATAAGAATCTTGCAAGTAACCAGTCCCACAATTCCACCAGTCCACAACCGGCCAGTATAACTGACATGAATTGCATCTGTTAGCTCTGTAAACGATATCAATAGATCAGAACATGCTTGGTTTAATATCAAGTAGTTGGTGGTGGTCTTCATGGAGTTTTCTGTTCGTATAATGTGAATGATGACTGAGTTGCCGAACAATGACGCCAGGAATAGAGTGACTTGGGCAACCACCACCAACCAAAAGACTGGCTGAAAGCCAGCTGTTTCTCCATGCACGCCAGTTGAGTTTTCTGCCGGAATAAAGAAACCTATTCTCTTGAATTGAACAACAAACAAAACAGAACATTATAAAATATCTTAAATTATATATAAGTATAATTTGATAGCAACTGCCGACATGTTATGTTTGGGGAGTAGCATCATATCAAGCCAACGAGTGCGCGTTTCGTAGTGCCGACTGCTTATATCATATAATCATTTCAGACCTCACTTATTCAACAGTGAATCTAATGATTTGCTTTATTAAGTGCTCTAATTCTATTAGAAAAGATCTCCTCCACATTTTTAACCATTCTTAACCTTTTAGCCTTGTATATGGAATATATTCTGTAAGTGTATTATTGAAAAATTCTGGACCAGTTAAAGGGAAACAGGATAAGCAGTGTTTAATTTTATAGGTTGTTCAGTGAATCTTCGAATTGTTGAATTTTATTTTGTTCTCTCAAAACACGTTTTTTTACCAGCAGTGTAGCCCAGGATGACAAAATGGAACGCTGGAGGGCATGTCTCATCAAAAGAAATAAATTGTGTTCAAACGTTTTTCTCACCAAAAGAAATACATACTCGGAGTTCAGACATTTCACTTCTGCTTAAAATCATCTTTGAGCTTCCAAACTATCGTATTGTCAAGTTTCGCCAAGGTGATGAGAGCTCCTTGTAGTCTAGTTAAATTGGGTAATGCAAAAGGTTTTAGGTGTTATAACTTGTAATCATAGTTGTTCTAAATCTATTCATACCTTCTATCTGTAGATCGCTACTGTTGGTGATTGTGCATTGCACGTCGAAACTGCCGCTGTTTGGCAGATACGACGTCGAGTTCATCTTTAAGTTCCTTTTTCACTCAGATATGATCTGCAGGGGCGAGACTGTTTGATTCTGATTAATAATAAAATTACTCTTTTGTTGCGAAATTCTGTCACCAAAGGGAAAAATTATATCCTGAACGAAATACCTAAATAATAAGTTTTGTTTGGCTGAAACACACTGAGCTTTTTCAAAAGCTTTAAAACTTCAATTTATATGCAAATACATATTTTTAAAAAAAATTATTGCAAATTAAAATTTAGTTGTTTCTTTTCTCCTAGGATTTGATGAAAAGCTTCTTGTTACATAATGTACAGCTATAACTATAAACTAAACTGCTCATATCTTGGCTCTTACTTCGGTTTGGAGAAGAGAAAGTTCTCATTGATAAATATATTTTCGTTTGTGATATGCAGCATTAGCAAAAAGTGAACCATGTCATGTTTTTGATAACGAAGGCTTAATTACTTAAATTAAGTATGGGACCAATGCTATTTTATGTCGTTTTTCGAAATTAATTATGGCTTCTTTCAGGAACTCGCAAAGTTGTAAATTTTCAAAACAACATGAATTGTTATAATGGAGAAATTAACATCACCTGCTGATTGATTAGACATCTATCCATGTTTGGCTTCCCACGTTTGGGTGTTGTTACAAGTAATTCATTTTCACGCCAAAACTGAAGTAAAGACTATTTCTTGACTATAATATTATGACTGAAATGTTCTCATATTCTGTCCTGATAAATAAGGAGGGTATAAAGTTCTCGTTTCCATCGTGATAATTAATTTTTTCAATTTATTACTGGATGGGGATTATATTTATTTACAAAAGCTTCTTTTGTTATTTAGATTTGCCAACCTTAACAAAAAAAACTTCCAGCCAGCACTTCACTGCTAAGCACATTAACAAGACTGGGTATAGTTTTCTCTATTTTTCGAAAATAATTTATTGCCTCTGAGGACCATCTAGCAAGCATCTTTGAGCCTCCACATCCTTGCGTCTTAAAATTTACCAAAGATTTCTAGATTAATTTTCCCAGTGAAACCGACCAGTAATACTAAATCTATTAATATAACTATTTTAATCTCTCAGAGAGAATATATCGGCCCATGTGACATCCGTCCTAGTAGTCAGAGAATTTCTTTTGTGGTTTATTCATGACTGCGTGCGTTTTCCAGGGTCGAAGTATAAAACAAAATGTGTACATAACTAATATTATCCCAAGAGACAAAGGCAGGTTCAGAGAAAACGCGAGAATCTTCAATATTGTCAAATCTTCTATAACTTCGGCTAAATTAATTGCAGCAGTAAGATTCTTTTATTATTTAGAAGTTTTCTTTCGGAATAAAGGGTGAAGAGGTAACAGGGCACGACATCCACAGAAGGAAAATGATTTTCTTCCAAAATTTTCAGACAGGCATAACTGAAACATTGTGGGCCGGGATCCAAACTGAAAAGACAAGAGGACAAATCAAGATTATAAGGCATAACTTGCAATTGACCAGCAGACCAAAGAGTCTTCCACACCACAGCTTGTTCATGGAGAAGTGTAATGAATAATATAAATATCTCTACTATGGGGATCACAAGATCAGAAAACTTGCTTGACTCAAAATCAGATAACTGGTAGTATTGTTCAGGGGGTTAGCTGTTCGTATAACGTGAATGACGACTGAGTTGCCGAATAGTGACGCCAGGACTAAAATGGAATAAGCAACATTCAATAGCCAAAGAAGCTGGAAATGTGTCCTTGGATTTCGTGCATAACTCATTTATAGCATGAGCCGTTTACACTAGTGAACATTTCCCAGCACACAAACACTCAAATGAAATTTTTTGGGGTACCACCATAACACTGGTTACATAGCGTAACTGGCTCACCTCTCGTCCGAGGCTAAAATAGTTGAAGCAAACTATTACTTTCAAGTATAGTTCCAACTGATTCAAATCATATACATACCATCTTTTTGAAGATTACAACTGCTGTTTGTCGTGTAATGCAGCTTGGTGCTATAGCTGCTCTCCAGAGACGACGAGATCATGTCCGTTCTTTCTGTGAAACTTTGCATATGGTGTACAATCAAAGTAATTAGAGATTAGAGAATCTGAAAACACCTTGACACGTACACAGTGATAGCGTTGAAAACTATTCGTACAAAGAAATGATTGTCACTGAGTAATGTTGCTTATTTTGAATCCCCAAAACCTGCCGAAGCCATTTAACGTTGCTATATGAAAAACATATAGGTCTCAGTGATCACAGCTTTCTTTTTTTT
>JAHPZR010054508.1:5000-27500 GCA_019787425.1 Platygyra sinensis | reverse complement strand
GATGCTGTTTTTGTCACTGGACCAGTCTCTTTCAGTAGAGTTGAAAATCCAATGTTTCAAATAATTGTAATTATAATTATTTCTTTAAAAATATTACTTTCCATCAGAACAGGGGAAGTTGTTTTTTTCAAAGATGGTTATTCTGTTGCTACCCAGTTGCACTGCTGACGTCAAACAAATTTCGAAGTAATCATTTCTAAGCTGTTTATTTCAACAGCTGACAACGGCACTACTAGAATATGATTGGTGAGGGCACAAACAATTGTCCTGTGATTGGGGAAAAAATTTTCAGGTGGCTGCCTGGTTGAAGTTGTTGCACAGTATAATTCACAAGTAAAATTTGACCAGGTCATAATTTTCCCCTTTGACTAGATTCCTATGGTTAAAATCAGTGCAAAATGCTGAATACGTGGTCAGATGCAAACAACAGAATATATTTTACACAACTCCAGGTCAATGATTAATCTATGTGTTCTAACATAATAATAAAATAATAAATAATATGTATCGACAAAATTGGGCTTAAGATAAAGTTAAATTTATTTACTATGAACAATAATATATTAGTAGAATTCTACTAGTATACTAATGCAAATGCTGCAATCTGATTGGCTGAGCTACTCGTATACTATCAGCCATTAGAATGCAGGGGACTTACTGTCATCCACGAAATGCAATGTTTTTATAGTTTATCCAAAGTTTTGGAAGGAATTTTAGATGTAAACGGGTAATTAAATTTCTGAGAAGACTAAAAGAAGCACATTTACGGTTTCTTGACTTTAAAAACTTGAAAATATTGAAAAAGCGGGTACCCGTATAAACAACTGCAAATTTGCCAAGGACAGTTCAATACGTGCAGCTTTGTTAAAGGGTAAAGTTCAATAATGCGTAGGAAAATCATTTTAAACCGTTATTTGTGTTAATTGCAGTTAGAATTCTACTAAAACAATTAGATTATTCGCTCTCGATTTCTATGAGGCAACAGTTGATTCGGCCTTCGGCCTCATCAACTATCACCTCATATCTCAAGCTCATAATCTAATTGTTAAATATGGGGGAAATTATTCAGCCCATTTGCAAGAACAGTAAAAATGAAGTTTGCATTCAAGCCTGGTTACCAAGCAGGCAAGCACTTGTCTGTTGCACTTGAAAGTGGAAGACGAGTGCTACAAAAATATTTCAATTATTGACCATTTTACAGTTGCCAGCTTAGTGACCTGGCCTCTGAATGGCAGCGAGGCTTGAATTGACCTTGCTTTTATTACACAAATCAAGTTGTTCTTATGCTAACTAGATGGCATTTACATGAGAAAAGCAGACAGGTCTGTATCAAAGCAAGGTTACCTCCAGCCTTGCTTGCATTTATGGCCAGGTAACTAAACACACAGCTGTAAAATAGCCTATTTCATTTGCTTGGTTCCATAGGCAAACCAACAAAATCAAGTTGCTTGACTATTATATATGTTTTGAACTTTCCATGCTTATGCTACACATGCATAGGAAAGAAATGAATAAACGTTTCCAAATCTATTAAGAAATAGCTTGTACAGTTTTGAATTCCAAAGTGGAGTTGAACTCACGACCCTCCTTGCACAGGTTAGATGCTTAAACTGCTGATATACAGTGGGCTAACTGGTTATTTACTAGGTTCATTTTTCTTATTTTAAGGCTTTTTTTAAAGCGTAAAATCTGTTTATTGTAATTTAAGTTTCTTGTTTTTTTTTACAGTCTTTCCCGTAAAACCGTGAACACCAGAGAAAATTTCTGGAATGTTTATTGTTTCGCGACCAATCAAATGCGAGATGAAACCGCAAAAGATAACCGCCAAACGACAACGAGCAGGCTTTTTCTTCCACGACAAATCTTCAATTTTACAGTTTTCAAATACTAAAATTGTTCTTTTTGTATTTCAGCTTATTTATATGCAAGGAATAGATATGAATGATATGCTTAGTGACATAATACGGGAAAGCGATGTTGAATCGAGTAGATAGGATCAGACAAGGCTAGACAGCGCGTCTGAGAGCAAAAATAATGAACCAATCAGAAGCGGGGCTGACCGTTGTGCTTCACGTGCAGTTCAACGGGTCATGCTAGTTGGCTGTGATTGGTGATTTTCGATCCGTATTTTTTTGTAGCTGAGAAGCTTTCATCGGAAAACTTGTAACGTTGTAAATTTTGACAATTACACTCGCTTCAGGTCTATTCCGAATTCGGTAGTTTCGTTTTTGGAGGTTAGTCGTGGAAGAAAAACCAGTTCGTGGGCAGAAAAAGCCAGCTCGTTGTTTTGAATCAAGTCGTAACTAATGCATGCTGCGGTTTGGCAGTTATCTTTTGCGGTTTCATCTCGCTTCTGATTGGTCGCGAAACAATAAAAATTCCAGAAATTTTCTCTGGTGTTCACGGTTTTACGGGAAAGACAGTAATATCAGTATATCCGTATGGACTTTGCCGAGCCAATATAATGTAGATGTAGATGTATAGCAGAGTAAACTGAAATGCATAACAACAAGTGGCCTTTGTGGTAATTTGGTTTTATCAATTGGGTTAATAATGTGAATTGGCCACCGTAAAGAGATTCGGAAGCTAACGTTTTGAGTGTTAGTCCTTCGCCGGAGCGAACCGGATTGTATATATGTATACGTAATTGGCCACTCCCCATCGGGGCTTTTCAGGACCAATGCAAGCAAACAATGACAAATTAATATTGAAATAAACATAACTAGGTTAAGAATCCCAACTGGCGGGAGGATGACCAGTTGGCTATTTACAAGCGTAGACGAGAAGTTGAACTCGGGGCTAAAAAAGAACAACATCAGCTAGCGGTCAGAACGGGATTTGAACCCGCGACCTACGGATTTCAAATCCGGCGCTCTAACCACTCGATCACGCTGCCTTCATTCGCTCCGATGAAGGGCTAACGTTCGAAACGTTAGCTTCCGAATCTCTTTACAGTGGCGAATTCACATTATCAACTGGTTTAATAAAAGCAAATTGTCTTGTAATACTCCCACTGACGCAGCACCACAGTTTCTTTAGAACTTTATCTTCTTTATTCGTCTGTGGTAGAAGGAGAGATTTGTTCAACAATTTAACTTGGTTTGTAGTTGTACTTGGTAGAAAAAGAATAAACTTAACATTAAAGTAGACAGCATCTTGCCTAAATCACTCCCTGATGCACTCCGCCCAAAAGGCTCCAGACTTGCCCACCTGTATGGGTTACCCAAGACACACAAGCCTGAACTGTCAGTGAGACCAAATGTTATCTGCAACTGGAACCTACAACTACCCTCTTGCAAAATGGCTGGAAGAGAAATTAAAGCCTCTTTTAACTAATGTGTACACCATCAGCGATATCTTCCAATTCTGCCAAGATATCAGAAACACCTCTATTGATGTTGATCACATACTGGTATCCTATGATGTAACCGCTCTGTTCACGAATGTTCCTGCTCACGAAACCATCGCAATACTTGTGGAGAGAGCTTTCAGTGACAACTGGTTCAATGACACTTACGACCTAAACCTCACCAAAGACTAGCTTAGGGAACTGCTTGAGCTTGCAACTACAAACCAACTTTTTCAAAAAGAGAGGAAGCCCCACATTGTCAACGATCAATGCGTGGTTAACAAATTTGACTGTTATCTGTGCGACCCTGATTATGTCGGGTACACTACCCGACATTTACACCAGCGCATTAACGAACACAAATACTTTGCAATCGGGATGCATCTTGAGCAACACGGTCTATTGAAGACTGATTTTCTGTTCTAAAGAAATGTAGATCAAAGTTTGATTGTCTAATTTTTGAGATGTCAGTCAGTAAGGAATTGAACCCCGAGTTAATTACTTAGAAAGACTCTATTCGCGCCAAACTCTTAACGTGACTCTGCGGGCGGATACTTTGTTATTTGCATATTTTCACTTTGCTATCCATGTCTCCTAAGAATTCTTTTACATTTATATTCGTTGTCATTTCACTCATTATTGACTTGATAATGACATTAAGCAAACGTCGAAACGTCGTCGCATTTTGAAACTTTTAACCAATATGGTTTTTAATTTATTAAACTTTACAACTTTGTCGCAATTTTTTATAGTTAAATTGGTTATTAGATTGGTTCACGAATCTACTGTTGGCCAAACATTCACATATATTTCATGACTAACAATTGGATCATTTGATTTCTTTTCTATGAACGGAGTTTTAAGGACGTTCGCGCCCATTGCTACTGCGCATCTCTAGTGCGCACGCTATTCATTGGTCACGAGCGTGCCACGTCATTTTCAAGCGCGCGCACGGAGTCGAAAACTCAACAAAATATAGAGCTGATGACCTTTGCGTTAACTTTGTGTGCGAATATTTTTGTTGGATGCTCGGTGACCCCCAATTTTTTTTCGGCAGATCACTTCCTTTTCTGATTCTTTCCATTATACTAAAAAACAAAAAAAATCTGTACGTGGGAAGTTTTAATTATTTCTCATATGCTATTCAAATAGGGTCGAATTTGTACGTGGATACAGGTGTGCGTAACTTAGAAGTTGTATTTTTTAAGGCTAATTCTAGCTGATTTATTGACATATGTAGCAAAGATCTATCAAATAGGCCTATATGTGCTGTGTTAAACACACATAACTTAGATATGATTCTTCAAATTAACTATATGCTGATAGTAATGAATCTGAGCAAAATCGCCTCAAATGACTGGAAATCCTAGAAATGCTATGATCTGTGATACGCCTTATCTTCAAAACGAGTTCGGTGTCCCCCGATTTTTTTTACGTTTTTAATCTTAACTTATCATTTTCTACCTGCAGACGAAGTTTAAAAAAAATCTGTGCGTGGGAAGTTTTTGGGCGCGAACGTCCTTAATTGTGTTACGATCCAATTACATCTCATGCCTCTAACATTTAGTACATTTATGTCATTACCTGTGCACATCCTTGCTGTGCACAAAATTCATGTTGCAACATCACTCCACATCATTCATCAAGTTTGGAAGCTAAGGAAGAAACATAAGTTAGTATAGAGTATAATACCAGTTGTGCTAACTTCACCTGCAGTATTCTTGCTTGAATGATCAGTGAATATCCTTTCTTTTCATACATAACATACCAAAGAAAAAGAAACAGAAAAAATCTGAATGGGAGAAATTCCAAAATTTACCTCATATGCTTTTTTGCAACCACATTTTTCCTTAAATAGGAATGAGGGACATCAAGAGCTATTCTATTAATTGTATTAAAAACCTTTTCTACCTCAAGGAACAACATTAGTTTCAAAAATAACTAACAGTCTTACTAGTGATGAATTGAGTACATTTACGTGATCTAAAAAAGTAAAATGTAACCAATTATCATAACTGACAGTTGTAAACTAAGACCGTCTTAAAAAAATGAAAGGTTCTGGAGCTGCATGGAAGTCCCCCCCCCCCTCACCCACACACACACACACTCAAAAGTTTTTTTTGCAGATCCGTAACCTTCTGTATGGCAAGTTTCAGAAAATACTTAACATGAGAACTATTTGTCTACAAACTTTCTTAAGACCCATCTACCTAAGTTTGAACTTAACATTAACTCTTCCTTTATTGGCAGATAAATTGTGGCAAGCTTTTCAACCATTTAACATATTGGATGGAGCAAGAAACTCAAACAGAAGAGAAGCCGTATGTATGCAAGCATTGTAAAAAGTGCTTTAGTTATTTATCAAATTGCAAGCGACATGAACGAACTCACACAGGAGAGAAGCCGTATACATGCAAGCATTGTAAAAAGTCCTTTAGCTACTCATCAGTTTGCAGGCGACATGAACAAACTCACACAGGAGAAAAACCGTATATATGCAAGCATTGTGGGAAGTCCTTTAGTCAGTCAACAGTTTGCAAGCGACATGAACGCACTCACACATTAGAGAAGCCATATACATGTAAGCATTGTAAAAAGTCCTTTAGTCGGTCATCACATTGCAAGCAACATGAACGAACTCACACAGGAGAGAAGCCATATACATGCAAGCATTGTAAAGCGTCCTTTAGTCAGTCATCAAACTGCAGGCAACATGAACGAACTCACACAGGAGAGAAGCCATATGCATGCAAGCATTGTAAAAAGTGCTTTAGCGACTCATCAGCTTGCAAGGTACATGAACGAACTCACACAGGAGAGAGGCCATATACATGCAAGCATTGTAAAGAGTCCTTTAGTCATGCCTCAAACTGCAAGAGACATGAAGAGAAACATTCAAGAGTCAGTTCTTTAAAACAGAAGCAACATGATCAGTGCTTGAAACCAAGAAAAGACCTTCAGGAGTCAGCTGCAATTCTTGGTGGCACGAAATGTTGTGTGCTGTCTTCTTTGACTGAAGAAAATTCAAGCCAAGTTGAAAGTCTGACCTGTTGGATTTGTCAGAAGGAATTTAGTAGTGAGGCCTGTGTCATCCAACACTACGATGAACATATGAGATTGAAGTGATGCTCTGATGTAACCATCATTTGAAGGTGCAAATATCTTTTTTCTACCAGACAACTTTGGTGTTGATGTTATATTGAACACACCTCGGCAAGTTTCAATTAGTATAATGAAAGACCTCCAGTTCTGAAATTTTGATGATTAGGTTTTATAAACACTTACACCCACTTTTAGTGTCACAAACACATTAATTTTGACATCTTTTGGCATGCCATATCTTGACATGCTGTGTTACCTGTCCTACATAAAAAATGCGGTAAGAACAACTTACTTCTTTACGGTCGAGCTCGACTTTTACTCATAAAAGATGGATTTATTTGACATCAGAATAAGTCTACAAGTATCAAGGAGTCATTCTGTGAGAGATAAATCCACTGTTTTAAATGTTTACATCTTTCTAACGTTAAAGCAGTAGTGGCCCAATTCAATCGGACTTCACGCTCAAATCGTTCAAAATGTAACCCGTAAATCAGGAAACATGCAGTGTCCACAATCCTATGCAGCCATTTGTGGTCAGCAAGTATCATTTATTTGTCATTTATTCCGCTAATAACTGGAAAAATTGCCAGTTTCACAGTTAGAGTCTTTCAGTCGTTTACATAGCATGTCGAGATGGCATGTCGAAAGATACTCCAAAGATGTCGCATATGCACATAATACTAATAGCAAGTGTTTCATTTAATACCCAGATCATGGGACTAAAAATACTTGCAAATTGTTACATAGTTTAGTTTTAAGAGGAAGATCATTATAAACGGTTGTATGCAAGTCAAGTGGTCAGCTTTTAGCCAATGGAAAAAAATAAAATGTATAAAATGATAACGAGCATTATTATTTGATGGATTTTTCCCCTTTTTTCATTGGCTGAGACCTCCATGTAACTTTCGACAAATAATGGTGTGCTCGTGCTTAATAACGTCTGCGCGTGCGTAGTATAAAGGGGTACACACAGGAAACAATGTTAAGGACCATGATGCAAAATTCTTAAGTACACATCTCTAAATCTTTCCTGTAAAATATATTTAAAATTTACTGGATTAAATGCACAAGTTTCTCAGTCTAGGACTGTAAAGTGTTTCCCTCGTTAAATAAGCGTATTTATTTATTTATTTGATTTATTTTATCTATGATTCGAAAGGATGTTTTTTTGGGGGAAAAATGGTATTCGAAGGTAGAAACGTAGCTGTTTAATGCTCAATTACTACACTTTGTATTAGTTGTTGGAAGTTTCTTTAAACGTGTATTCAGTAATTTAAGGAGGCTCGAAAGGGTTTTTGTTGCTGCAGTGTTTGTGAAACGATGGAAGATTACAAAGAAGGATATTTAATGGTGTGGGCAAACTATACGTCTTCTTGCAACTCTATTGTTGGGCTGTACTTTGAGGGTACTTGTGACGTCATATCAGTTACCATGACGACGCACAAGGTCCACAAAAACGTCCACCAAATCTCAGTTTTTGTTAATTATCTGAAAAACTAATTCGGTGACCTATCATTTTTATTTCTTTGTTGGAAAGTTCTCTAAATTCTTTAACTTTTCAGACAGTATGGAAAAAATTTATCTAGTAGAATTAAATATATTTAAAGAAAATGCGATTTATGGCTTACAGGAAATTCTACTAGATAGTTTTCCCCGAAACTTTTATATTTGAAGTGCCATAGTGAATGGTGCGTCCATGCAAAAAATCAAGATAGGTCACCGAGCAAAATTTCGAGCTAGAAACAAATACTTGCTGCAGGTTTCGTTTCCGGTTCGCGCGATTTTACGCAAGACTTAACTTCCGGTGTGCTAATTTTGATTCATTCAGCTGACGCGTGTGTTTGCGCGCGCGCGCGCAGCTAAAAACCCTTTCCAGCCTCCTTAAGATTTTTTCTTGCGTATTTTCTCCGCTACCTTTGTTTCTAGATCTTTCTAGTAAGTTCCGTGGAGTCACGAAAACTCACGCGTTAGCGCCGCGACCCCCAACTACCGTTTTTAAAGATTAGTTTTATTGTTTTATCGCAAGATCTGTTAATTCACCCCCAGCCAGCAAGTTTCTTTAAGTGTTTCATTGTTTCGATGATCAAGGCAGGAACAAGGTAATTATCTTTTACGCTAACGGCTATTTTAATTTGTTTCTGGAAGCGGTTTGAATCTTTACTCTTTCAGATCAAGTCAAGTTGTACAGGACCACACAGCGGTCAAACGGGGCGCGCGTGCGCAGTTCCCCCCAAAACTTTCGCTTAACAAAGTCTTAAATTTTCGAAAATGTTCGCTTTCAAGCCCAAAGTTAAGACAGTCGCTGTAAAGTTAAGCTTTAAACTTCGCATATGACCAGGACATTTAGTGATGGACATCCTAAAGTCCTCCCAGCTTGTAATTTTCTCTCAGTACTATTTTTATAACATTTTCCTACAGAAGTCTTGCAGGTTTTCTCGTCAAACTCTTACGAAGTTCGAGGCGGCGAAAACCGGAAGTGGCGTTGGATTTTTGCGTTTGACCGCTGTGTGGTATAGGACAACGTTTTACAGTTATGTGTAAATCAATCTTACGTTTTTTGTTTCTGACTTTTTGACTTTTTGCAACTGCCGAAGTGTGTAAGATGTTGTTATATCCTGTTATTTCCGCAAGCTTAGTTTGTAATTTATTTGTATTTTTTATTTTAGTTCTTACGGTCTTTATAGACTTTTTAAAGAATCTTTATAAACGGCAGTTTGTGAACCAACGTCTGACCAAATCACTGGAGCAATAATAAGAGCCCTTTGAGGCTGGTTTACACGGGCGACTGAGTCGTGGTCGGTTTGTTTGGGAGCTTACAACAGAGTGAAATCGGAGTCGTCATCTCTACGGAATCCGAGTCCAATGAATCAGAACGTTCCATTTCTCCGGATTCCATTTTCGACTCACTCACTTACGATCCAGTGAAAACTAGATTGTCGGAGTCAGGCCCGGAAAGGAGTATTGTCATTGGTTTATTTTTCCGCTTCTGCTTCCGACTCCGACAATTTAGTTTTCACTGGATCGTAAGCGACGGTGTCATAAGTGGAATGGGTGTTCTTCTCTCGACTCCGTCAGTTTTATTTTTACTGGGTCGTGTTGCTCTATGCTTCTGATTACGACTCCGTCGCTAGTGAAAACCAGCCTTAAGACCCTTATGCAAAATTGTTGTTAGATTAACACGTTGTGGACCTTAATTTTAAAATATGTTCAGTTTTGTTTATCCGTCTGTTTAACCTTATTGTTCCAATGACTCTCATTTTTTGCTATTACTTTTCAACCCTTCTCCATCCAGCCTTTCCCGCCCTGCTAACCTTTCCTATTTTTCCCCATTTTTGTCATCCTCTTATTCCTACTCCCTCCATAACATATCCCTTATTTCAACCCCTCCCCAGCACTCTGTGTGTTTCTCCCCTGACTGTTCCTAGTCTCGCTTCTGTTATATCCATCATTCTAGCCTCTCCCCCAACACTCCTTTTGTTTCTTTCATTTATTAATCCCTGATCTACCCAGCGTATTCGAGGGTTGTTTTGTAGGTAATTTCATTTTGGCATTACCCACCAGGGCTTAAGCCTGCAGCTTCCCGCTCTGGAAATGAATCCTCTTATCTTTTAATCAACGCCTTAATATTTATGGTATCATGAGTTGTTTTTCCCAGGCTCGACTCTAAACAACTAAAATCCAAGAGGGTCATGAAGGGGTAAAATGGGAGCTGGGATTTGCCTTTTTTAGAGGCTGGGAAATGGGATTTTGTGCACTGGGACTGGGATTCATGAAACAAAAACAATAGAAAAATGGGAATGGGATTTCAATTTGAGTGACACAGGCTGGGATTGTGGGATTTGAGCTGGGATTTGAAAAAAACAATTTGCTGGGAAATGGGATTAGGCTCCCCCCCCTTCATGACCCTCATCCAAGGAAATGGAAATTTCCGAAGCAATTGTTTGTTTTTCTGTATTTCGGAACAGCCTTAATGGAAACGAAATTCATCCATCGTGTTATGCCTGCAAGCATTAAGTTAATTAAACTTAAAACTACTGGTAAGCTTTAATGTCAACTCGTTAGAAATCTTTTCCCCGCTTTTTAACTACCAAAATTGATCGGCTGTAGACAGAGATGAATCCTCAGGGAATGCGTGACAGAAGTATGCGAAGCCGAACGGAATTGGCGCGAGAAATCCAGCTAACTGATTGGTCAACGGCAGGAAACCTGTCAAACCGGTCCTCTGGAGTACAAATACCGCGTGATATATGTTCTCGTCTTAAGCGTTATTTGTACTCTGCGAAGTGCAGTTGGATAATAAAATAGAATATAGGTTTGGCAACTCTATTGATCAATCAGAGCTTGCGTAGTATCTCAGTTATTTCATAAATACAGAGGTTAATTTTGAATTCTCAGGTCTTAAAACTAGATTGCTATGACGTTGCCTTCCAGTTAGAGCGGCTCGCTAAAATAGCGACAAGCCCTTCGGTCAGGTTTTTTATCAGTCTTCTAGACAGGGTGATCTGAGTTCAGAGTCTGAGCTTCTGAGAGGTCCATTTTCCACCTGCATAGGCTTGATTCTGAATATCTGCGATGTTATGTCTTAGTTCTTATGGCTTACAAGTAAATGGTAGGTGATTACGTTTACCCTTCTTTACAGCTACCCATATTGTTCTATATTGTTGGCCCGTTTGACAGGCAACCGTTGCGTGATCCCATCAAGACCCTCGTCCAAATTTCCGTGAGATTGCCAAGTTGTACCCACTTAAGTATCGAGTAGGGTAGTTAAAAGAGTAGATACTATATGTTGCCCGGTAGTGTCTTTATTTCTATTTATTTTTCCCCCAAATAAAATGAATTCTCCCTGCTACAAAACCCTTTTCTTTTCGTCTTCCAATTAACATCATCTCTTTTATACAGGCTATTTTTTGTTATTCCTTCTCATGTTTATCCTCATGTATAAGCCCCTCCCCCCACCCACTGGCTCTCCCCTAGTAACCCATTAGTCTCGTCAATCCACACTTCGTTTCCTTCCCCCTCATTATTCGACTCCCTATTTCTTTTTATTTCATTACTAACCTAGGGCTTTCTCTCTTTCCTCCCTTCCCCTCGGCTTCCCCTTATTCCACCCCTTATCCTACAGTTCTAGAAGAGGGTTCTAACATGGGGAAGCTAGAACCTGATATAGAACTGTAGGATAAGGGGTGGAATAAGGGGAAGCCGAGGGGAAGGGAGGAAAGAGAGAAAGCCCTAGGTTAGTAATGAAATAAAAAGAAATAGGGAGTCGAATAATGAGGGGGAAGGAAACGAAGTGTGGATTGACGAGACTAATGGGTTACTAGGGGAGAGCCAGTGGGTGGGGGGAGGGGCTTATACATGAGGATAAACATGAGAAGGAATAACAAAAAATAGCCTGTATAAAAGAGATGATGTTAATTGGAAGACGAAAAGAAAAGGGTTTTGTAGCAGGGAGAATTCATTTTATTTGGGGGAAAAATAAATAGAAATAAAGACACTACCGGGCAACATATAGTATCTACTCTTTTAACTACCCTACTCGATACTTAAGTGGGTACAACTTGGCAATCTCACGGAAATTTGGACGAGGGTCTTGATGGGATCACGCAACGGTTGCCTGTCAAACGGGCCAACAATATAGAACAATATGGGTAGCTGTAAAGAAGGGTAAACGTAATCACCTACCATTTACTTGTAAGCCATAAGAACTAAGACATAACATCGCAGATATTCAGAATCAAGCCTATGCAGGTGGAAAATGGACCTCTCAGAAGCTCAGACTCTGAACTCAGATCACCCTGTCTAGAAGACTGATAAAAAACCTGACCGAAGGGCTTGTCGCTATTTTAGCGAGCCGCTCTAACTGGAAGGCAACGTCATAGCAATCTAGTTTTAAGACCTGAGAATTCAAAATTAACCTCTGTATTTATGAAATAACTGAGATACTACGCAAGCTCTGATTGATCAATAGAGTTGCCAAACCTATATTCTATTTTATTATCCAACTGCACTTCGCAGAGTACAAATAACGCTTAAGACGAGAACATATATCACGCGGTATTTGTACTCCAGAGGACCGGTTTGACAGGTTTCCTGCCGTTGACCAATCAGTTAGCTGGATTTCTCGCGCCAATTCCGTTCGGCTTCGCATACTTCTGTCACGCATTCCCTGAGGATTCATCTCTGTCTACAGCCGATCAATTTTGGTAGTTAAAAAGCGGGGAAAAGATTTCTAACGAGTTGACATTAAAGCTTACCAGTAGTTTTAAGTTTAATTAACTTAATGCTTGCAGGCATAACACGATGGATGAATTTCGTTTCCATTAAGGCTGTTCCGAAATACAGAAAAACAAACAATTGCTTCGGAAATTTCCATTTCCTTGGATGAGGGTCATGAAGGGGGGGGAGCCTAATCCCATTTCCCAGCAAATTGTTTTTTTCAAATCCCAGCTCAAATCCCACAATCCCAGCCTGTGTCACTCAAATTGAAATCCCATTCCCATTTTTCTATTGTTTTTGTTTCATGAATCCCAGTCCCAGTGCACAAAATCCCATTTCCCAGCCTCTAAAAAAGGCAAATCCCAGCTCCCATTTTACCCCTTCATGACCCTCTTGGATTTTAGTTGTTTAGAGTCGAGCCTGGGAAAAACAACTCATGATACCATAAATATTAAGGCGTTGATTAAAAGATAAGAGGATTCATTTCCAGAGCGGGAAGCTGCAGGCTTAAGCCCTGGTGGGTAATGCCAAAATGAAATTACCTACAAAACAACCCTCGAATACGCTGGGTAGATCAGGGATTAATAAATGAAAGAAACAAAAGGAGTGTTGGGGGAGAGGCTAGAATGATGGATATAACAGAAGCGAGACTAGGAACAGTCAGGGGAGAAACACACAGAGTGCTGGGGAGGGGTTGAAATAAGGGATATGTTATGGAGGGAGTAGGAATAAGAGGATGACAAAAATGGGGAAAAATAGGAAAGGTTAGCAGGGCGGGAAAGGCTGGATGGAGAAGGGTTGAAAAGTAATAGCAAAAAATGAGAGTCATTGGAACAATAAGGTTAAACAGACGGATAAACAAAACTGAACATATTTTAAAATTAAGGTCCACAACGTGTTAATCTAACAACAATTTTGCATAAGGGTCTTAAGGCTGGTTTTCACTAGCGACGGAGTCGTAATCAGAAGCATAGAGCAACACGACCCAGTAAAAATAAAACTGACGGAGTCGAGAGAAGAACACCCATTCCACTTATGACACCGTCGCTTACGATCCAGTGAAAACTAAATTGTCGGAGTCGGAAGCAGAAGCGGAAAAATAAACCAATGACAATACTCCTTTCCGGGCCTGACTCCGACAATCTAGTTTTCACTGGATCGTAAGTGAGTGAGTCGAAAATGGAATCCGGAGAAATGGAACGTTCTGATTCATTGGACTCGGATTCCGTAGAGATGACGACTCCGATTTCACTCTGTTGTAAGCTCCCAAACAAACCGACCACGACTCAGTCGCCCGTGTAAACCAGCCTCAAAGGGCTCTTATTATTGCTCCAGTGATTTGGTCAGACGTTGGTTCACAAACTGCCGTTTATAAAGATTCTTTAAAAAGTCTATAAAGACCGTAAGAACTAAAATAAAAAATACAAATAAATTACAAACTAAGCTTGCGGAAATAACAGGATATAACAACATCTTACACACTTCGGCAGTTGCAAAAAGTCAAAAAGTCAGAAACAAAAAACGTAAGATTGATTTACACATAACTGTAAAACGTTGTCCTATACCACACAGCGGTCAAACGCAAAAATCCAACGCCACTTCCGGTTTTCGCCGCCTCGAACTTCGTAAGAGTTTGACGAGAAAACCTGCAAGACTTCTGTAGGAAAATGTTATAAAAATAGTACTGAGAGAAAATTACAAGCTGGGAGGACTTTAGGATGTCCATCACTAAATGTCCTGGTCATATGCGAAGTTTAAAGCTTAACTTTACAGCGACTGTCTTAACTTTGGGCTTGAAAGCGAACATTTTCGAAAATTTAAGACTTTGTTAAGCGAAAGTTTTGGGGGGAACTGCGCACGCGCGCCCCGTTTGACCGCTGTGTGGTCCTGTACAACTTGACTTGATCTGAAAGAGTAAAGATTCAAACCGCTTCCAGAAACAAATTAAAATAGCCGTTAGCGTAAAAGATAATTACCTTGTTCCTGCCTTGATCATCGAAACAATGAAACACTTAAAGAAACTTGCTGGCTGGGGGTGAATTAACAGATCTTGCGATAAAACAATAAAACTAATCTTTAAAAACGGTAGTTGGGGGTCGCGGCGCTAACGCGTGAGTTTTCGTGACTCCACGGAACTTACTAGAAAGATCTAGAAACAAAGGTAGCGGAGAAAATACGCAAGAAAAAATCTTAAGGAGGCTGGAAAGGGTTTTTAGCTGCGCGCGCGCGCGCAAACACACGCGTCAGCTGAATGAATCAAAATTAGCACACCGGAAGTTAAGTCTTGCGTAAAATCGCGCGAACCGGAAACGAAACCTGCAGCAAGTATTTGTTTCTAGCTCGAAATTTTGCTCGGTGACCTATCTTGATTTTTTGCATGGACGCACCATTCACTATGGCACTTCAAATATAAAAGTTTCGGGGAAAACTATCTAGTAGAATTTCCTGTAAGCCATAAATCGCATTTTCTTTAAATATATTTAATTCTACTAGATAAATTTTTTCCATACTGTCTGAAAAGTTAAAGAATTTAGAGAACTTTCCAACAAAGAAATAAAAATGATAGGTCACCGAATTAGTTTTTCAGATAATTAACAAAAACTGAGATTTGGTGGACGTTTTTGTGGACCTTGTGCGTCGTCATGGTAACTGATATGACGTCACAAGTACCCTCAAAGTACAGCCCAACAATAGAGTTGCAAGAAGACGTATAGTTTGCCCACACCATTAAATATCCTTCTTTGTAATCTTCCATCGTTTCACAAACACTGCAGCAACAAAAACCCTTTCGAGCCTCCTTAAATTACTGAATACACGTTTAAAGAAACTTCCAACAACTAATACAAAGTGTAGTAATTGAGCATTAAACAGCTACGTTTCTACCTTCGAATACCATTTTTCCCCCAAAAAAACATCCTTTCGAATCATAGATAAAATAAATCAAATAAATAAATAAATACGCTTATTTAACGAGGGAAACACTTTACAGTCCTAGACTGAGAAACTTGTGCATTTAATCCAGTAAATTTTAAATATATTTTACAGGAAAGATTTAGAGATGTGTACTTAAGAATTTTGCATCATGGTCCTTAACATTGTTTCCTGTGTGTACCCCTTTATACTACGCACGCGCAGACGTTATTAAGCACGAGCACACCATTATTTGTCGAAAGTTACATGGAGGTCTCAGCCAATGAAAAAAGGGGAAAAATCCATCAAATAATAATGCTCGTTATCATTTTATACATTTTATTTTTTTCCATTGGCTAAAAGCTGACCACTTGACTTGCATACAACCGTTTATAATGATCTTCCTCTTAAAACTAAACTATGTAACAATTTGCAAGTATTTTTAGTCCCATGATCTGGGTATTAAATGAAACACTTGCTATTAGTATTATGTGCATATGCGACATCTTTGGAGTATCTTTCGACATGCCATCTCGACATGCTATGTAAACGACTGAAAGACTCTAACTGTGAAACTGGCAATTTTTCCAGTTATTAGCGGAATAAATGACAAATAAATGATACTTGCTGACCACAAATGGCTGCATAGGATTGTGGACACTGCATGTTTCCTGATTTACGGGTTACATTTTGAACGATTTGAGCGTGAAGTCCGATTGAATTGGGCCACTACTGCTTTAACGTTAGAAAGATGTAAACATTTAAAACAGTGGATTTATCTCTCACAGAATGACTCCTTGATACTTGTAGACTTATTCTGATGTCAAATAAATCCATCTTTTATGAGTAAAAGTCGAGCTCGACCGTAAAGAAGTAAGTTGTTCTTACCGCATTTTTTATGTAGGACAGGTAACACAGCATGTCAAGATATGGCATGCCAAAAGATGTCAAAATTAATGTGTTTGTGACACTAAAAGTGGGTGTAAGTGTTTATAAAACCTAATCATCAAAATTTCAGAACTGGAGGTCTTTCATTATACTAATTGAAACTTGCCGAGGTGTGTTCAATATAACATCAACACCAAAGTTGTCTGGTAGAAAAAAGATATTTGCACCTTCAAATGATGGTTACATCAGAGCATCACTTCAATCTCATATGTTCATCGTAGTGTTGGATGACACAGGCCTCACTACTAAATTCCTTCTGACAAATCCAACAGGTCAGACTTTCAACTTGGCTTGAATTTTCTTCAGTCAAAGAAGACAGCACACAACATTTCGTGCCACCAAGAATTGCAGCTGACTCCTGAAGGTCTTTTCTTGGTTTCAAGCACTGATCATGTTGCTTCTGTTTTAAAGAACTGACTCTTGAATGTTTCTCTTCATGTCTCTTGCAGTTTGAGGCATGACTAAAGGACTCTTTACAATGCTTGCATGTATATGGCCTCTCTCCTGTGTGAGTTCGTTCATGTACCTTGCAAGCTGATGAGTCGCTAAAGCACTTTTTACAATGCTTGCATGCATATGGCTTCTCTCCTGTGTGAGTTCGTTCATGTTGCCTGCAGTTTGATGACTGACTAAAGGACGCTTTACAATGCTTGCATGTATATGGCTTCTCTCCTGTGTGAGTTCGTTCATGTTGCTTGCAATGTGATGACCGACTAAAGGACTTTTTACAATGCTTACATGTATATGGCTTCTCTAATGTGTGAGTGCGTTCATGTCGCTTGCAAACTGTTGACTGACTAAAGGACTTCCCACAATGCTTGCATATATACGGTTTTTCTCCTGTGTGAGTTTGTTCATGTCGCCTGCAAACTGATGAGTAGCTAAAGGACTTTTTACAATGCTTGCATGTATACGGCTTCTCTCCTGTGTGAGTTCGTTCATGTCGCTTGCAATTTGATAAATAACTAAAGCACTTTTTACAATGCTTGCATACATACGGCTTCTCTTCTGTTTGAGTTTCTTGCTCCATCCAATATGTTAAATGGTTGAAAAGCTTGCCACAATTTATCTGCCAATAAAGGAAGAGTTAATGTTAAGTTCAAACTTAGGTAGATGGGTCTTAAGAAAGTTTGTAGACAAATAGTTCTCATGTTAAGTATTTTCTGAAACTTGCCATACAGAAGGTTACGGATCTGCAAAAAAAACTTTTGAGTGTGTGTGTGTGTGGGTGAGGGGGGGGGGGACTTCCATGCAGCTCCAGAACCTTTCATTTTTTTAAGACGGTCTTAGTTTACAACTGTCAGTTATGATAATTGGTTACATTTTACTTTTTTAGATCACGTAAATGTACTCAATTCATCACTAGTAAGACTGTTAGTTATTTTTGAAACTAATGTTGTTCCTTGAGGTAGAAAAGGTTTTTAATACAATTAATAGAATAGCTCTTGATGTCCCTCATTCCTATTTAAGGAAAAATGTGGTTGCAAAAAAGCATATGAGGTAAATTTTGGAATTTCTCCCATTCAGATTTTTTCTGTTTCTTTTTCTTTGGTATGTTATGTATGAAAAGAAAGGATATTCACTGATCATTCAAGCAAGAATACTGCAGGTGAAGTTAGCACAACTGGTATTATACTCTATACTAACTTATGTTTCTTCCTTAGCTTCCAAACTTGATGAATGATGTGGAGTGATGTTGCAACATGAATTTTGTGCACAGCAAGGATGTGCACAGGTAATGACATAAATGTACTAAATGTTAGAGGCATGAGATGTAATTGGATCGTAACACAATTAAAACTCCGTTCATAGAAAAGAAATCAAATGATCCAATTGTTAGTCATGAAATATATGTGAATGTTTGGCCAACAGTAGATTCGTGAACCAATCTAATAACCAATTTAACTATAAAAAATTGCGACAAAGTTGTAAAGTTTAATAAATTAAAAACCATATTGGTTAAAAGTTTCAAAATGCGACGACGTTTCGACGTTTGCTTAATGTCATTATCAAGTCAATAATGAGTGAAATGACAACGAATATAAATGTAAAAGAATTCTTAGGAGACATGGATAGCAAAGTGAAAATATGCAAATAACAAAGTATCCGCCCGCAGAGTCACGTTAAGAGTTTGGCGCGAATAGAGTCTTTCTAAGTAATTAACTCGGGGTTCAATTCCTTACTGACTGACATCTCAAAAATTAGACAATCAAACTTTGATCTACATTTCTTTAGAACAGAAAATCAGTCTTCAATAGACCGTGTTGCTCAAGATGCATCCCGATTGCAAAGTATTTGTGTTCGTTAATGCGCTGGTGTAAATGTCGGGTAGTGTACCCGACATAATCAGGGTCGCACAGATAACAGTCAAATTTGTTAACCACGCATTGATCGTTGACAATGTGGGGCTTCCTCTCTTTTTGAAAAAGTTGGTTTGTAGTTGCAAGCTCAAGCAGTTCCCTAAGCTAGTCTTTGGTGAGGTTTAGGTCGTAAGTGTCATTGAACCAGTTGTCACTGAAAGCTCTCTCCACAAGTATTGCGATGGTTTCGTGAGCAGGAACATTCGTGAACAGAGCGGTTACATCATAGGATACCAGTATGTGATCAACATCAATAGAGGTGTTTCTGATATCTTGGCAGAATTGGAAGATATCGCTGATGGTGTACACATTAGTTAAAAGAGGCTTTAATTTCTCTTCCAGCCATTTTGCAAGAGGGTAGTTGTAGGTTCCAGTTGCAGATAACATTTGGTCTCACTGACAGTTCAGGCTTGTGTGTCTTGGGTAACCCATACAGGTGGGCAAGTCTGGAGCCTTTTGGGCGGAGTGCATCAGGGAGTGATTTAGGCAAGATGCTGTCTACTTTAATGTTAAGTTTATTCTTTTTCTACCAAGTACAACTACAAACCAAGTTAAATTGTTGAACAAATCTCTCCTTCTACCACAGACGAATAAAGAAGATAAAGTTCTAAAGAAACTGTGGTGCTGCGTCAGTGGGAGTATTACAAGACAATTTGCTTTTATTAAACCAGTTGATAATGTGAATTCGCCACTGTAAAGAGATTCGGAAGCTAACGTTTCGAACGTTAGCCCTTCATCGGAGCGAATGAAGGCAGCGTGATCGAGTGGTTAGAGCGCCGGATTTGAAATCCGTAGGTCGCGGGTTCAAATCCCGTTCTGACCGCTAGCTGATGTTGTTCTTTTTTAGCCCCGAGTTCAACTTCTCGTCTACGCTTGTAAATAGCCAACTGGTCATCCTCCCGCCAGTTGGGATTCTTAACCTAGTTATGTTTATTTCAATATTAATTTGTCATTGTTTGCTTGCATTGGTCCTGAAAAGCCCCGATGGGGAGTGGCCAATTACGTATACATATATACAATCCGGTTCGCTCCGGCGAAGGACTAACACTCAAAACGTTAGCTTCCGAATCTCTTTACGGTGGCCAATTCACATTATTAACCCAATTGATAAAACCAAATTACCACAAAGGCCACTTGTTGTTATGCATTTCAGTTTACTCTGCTATACATCTACATCTACATTATATTGGCTCGGCAAAGTCCATACGGATATACTGATATTACTGTCTTTCCCGTAAAACCGTGAACACCAGAGAAAATTTCTGGAATTTTTATTGTTTCGCGACCAATCAGAAGCGAGATGAAACCGCAAAAGATAACTGCCAAACCGCAGCATGCATTAGTTACGACTTGATTCAAAACAACGAGCTGGCTTTTTCTGCCCACGAACTGGTTTTTCTTCCACGACTAACCTCCAAAAACGAAACTACCGAATTCGGAATAGACCTGAAGCGAGTGTAATTGTCAAAATTTACAACGTTACAAGTTTTCCGATGAAAGCTTCTCAGCTACAAAAAAATACGGATCGAAAATCACCAATCACAGCCAACTAGCATGACCCGTTGAACTGCACGTGAAGCACAACGGTCAGCCCCGCTTCTGATTGGTTCATTATTTTTGCTCTCAGACGCGCTGTCTAGCCTTGTCTGATCCTATCTACTCGATTCAACATCGCTTTCCCGTATTATGTCACTAAGCATATCATTCATATCTATTCCTTGCATATAAATAAGCTGAAATACAAAAAGAACAATTTTAGTATTTGAAAACTGTAAAATTGAAGATTTGTCGTGGAAGAAAAAGCCTGCTCGTTGTCGTTTGGCGGTTATCTTTTGCGGTTTCATCTCGCATTTGATTGGTCGCGAAACAATAAACATTCCAGAAATTTTCTCTGGTGTTCACGGTTTTACGGGAAAGACTGTAAAAAAAAACAAGAAACTTAAATTACAATAAACAGATTTTACGCTTTAAAAAAAGCCTTAAAATAAGAAAAATGAACCTAGTAAATAACCAGTTAGCCCACTGTATATCAGCAGTTTAAGCATCTAACCTGTGCAAGGAGGGTCGTGAGTTCAACTCCACTTTGGAATTCAAAACTGTACAAGCTATTTCTTAATAGATTTGGAAACGTTTATTCATTTCTTTCCTATGCATGTGTAGCATAAGCATGGAAAGTTCAAAACATATATAATAGTCAAGCAACTTGATTTTGTTGGTTTGCCTATGGAACCAAGCAAATGAAATAGGCTATTTTACAGCTGTGTGTTTAGTTACCTGGCCATAAATGCAAGCAAGGCTGGAGGTAACCTTGCTTTGATACAGACCTGTCTGCTTTTCTCATGTAAATGCCATCTAGTTAGCATAAGAACAACTTGATTTGTGTAATAAAAGCAAGGTCAATTCAAGCCTCGCTGCCATTCAGAGGCCAGGTCACTAAGCTGGCAACTGTAAAATGGTCAATAATTGAAATATTTTTGTAGCACTCGTCTTCCACTTTCAAGTGCAACAGACAAGTGCTTGCCTGCTTGGTAACCAGGCTTGAATGCAAACTTCATTTTTACTGTTCTTGCAAATGGGCTGAATAATTTCCCCCATATTTAACAATTAGATTATGAGCTTGAGATATGAGGTGATAGTTGATGAGGCCGAAGGCCGAATCAACTGTTGCCTCATAGAAATCGAGAGCGAATAATCTAATTGTTTTAGTAGAATTCTAACTGCAATTAACACAAATAACGGTTTAAAATGATTTTCCTACGCATTATTGAACTTTACCCTTTAACAAAGCTGCACGTATTGAACTGTCCTTGGCAAATTTGCAGTTGTTTATACGGGTACCCGCTTTTTCAATATTTTCAAGTTTTTAAAGTCAAGAAACCGTAAATGTGCTTCTTTTAGTCTTCTCAGAAATTTAATTACCCGTTTACATCTAAAATTCCTTCCAAAACTTTGGATAAACTATAAAAACATTGCATTTCGTGGATGACAGTAAGTCCCCTGCATTCTAATGGCTGATAGTATACGAGTAGCTCAGCCAATCAGATTGCAGCATTTGCATTAGTATACTAGTAGAATTCTACTAATATATTATTGTTCATAGTAAATAAATTTAACTTTATCTTAAGCCCAATTTTGTCGATACATATTATTTATTATTTTATTATTATGTTAGAACACATAGATTAATCATTGACCTGGAGTTGTGTAAAATATATTCTGTTGTTTGCATCTGACCACGTATTCAGCATTTTGCACTGATTTTAACCATAGGAATCTAGTCAAAGGGGAAAATTATGACCTGGTCAAATTTTACTTGTGAATTATACTGTGCAACAACTTCAACCAGGCAGCCACCTGAAAATTTTTTCCCCAATCACAGGACAATTGTTTGTGCCCTCACCAATCATATTCTAGTAGTGCCGTTGTCAGCTGTTGAAATAAACAGCTTAGAAATGATTACTTCGAAATTTGTTTGACGTCAGCAGTGCAACTGGGTAGCAACAGAATAACCATCTTTGAAAAAAAACAACTTCCCCTGTTCTGATGGAAAGTAATATTTTTAAAGAAATAATTATAATTACAATTATTTGAAACATTGGATTTTCAACTCTACTG